>JAZKJV010010158.1:0-161943 GCA_037367405.1 Ottelia alismoides | reverse complement strand
TGCAATCAAGATAAGCATCAAACTCATAGCCGTAAACTGAAAAGTCATCCATGGAAGACATCTAAACAGTCACCCACCATGACCAAAAAGATAGAGAGCATGCACCTTTGGAATGTAGCTGGGGCATTACAAAAACCAAAGGGCATCCGTTTAAAAGCATGCATCCCAAACATATAGGTGAATGCCATTTTCTCCTGCTCTTCAATTGCTATGGCAACCTGATTGTACCTCGAGTACCCATCAAGGAAACAATAGTGACTCTTCCCAGCTAGCCTCACAATAATCTGATCAATAAATTACAGTGGGAAATGATCCTTCATGGTGGCCTGATTCAATTGTCTGCAGTCCACACAGACCCTCAAAGAAGTTGGTACCTAGGTAGCGATCTCCACTCTAGACTCACTCAAAACTGTAGTGATACCCATCTTCTTGGGTACCACATGTAATGGACTACCCCACTTGAAGTTGGAGACGGGGTAGATAAAATCGATGCTCCACCACTTCGATATTTCTGTCATGACCGCATCTCAGAGATTCAGGTTCAACCATCTCTAGAACTCACGCGATGGCATGGCATACTCTTTGAGATAGATGTGGTGGGAGCGCATGGCCGGAGTATCCCGTGGAGATCAGCTACAACCCATCTTGTTGCCTTGTGGTTTCTTTCAAGAGCCTCCATCGAATGGGATTATTGATCTCCAGTCAAATCCGCCTAGATTATGACCAGGAACATATAAGGCTCTCCCACAAGGAATATGTACTTCATTGACTGCGACAAGGTCTTCAATTATGGAACTGTGGGAGCTGGCAAATCTAGCTTCTGAAATGTTTAAGTAAGGCTACCGGATCTGCGTGTGAGAACTCTCGCTGCATCATTGAATCTGACGAAGGCGATCCAGCTTGTATATCTGTAGTTTGTCCTAGATCACTCTCCATCCTAGTTGTAGGCTATGAAGGAATAAGACATGGTAAATAGTCGCCAAAATCCTCCCAATTAATGTCTAAATGCAAGGGATCTGAATCTGAAGGACATGAGAAAGAATTTGCCTCACTATCCTAACCACGATCATCAGCCTCAAATGTGTTTTGTGCCATGAGTGTGCTCTCTGAACTCCCATCAGTTGTCATCTGAAACTCCGTAGTGTCTGAAGTAGTGATAAGAGCTCGTGCTGCTGGGTCTGCCCATACTGCTTCATCATCTGTGCACAAAGTCGCACTCCTGGTGGACGTGTCCCTCTACAACTATCATCTACTCTGAGTCACTCGTTTGCTCTGAGAAAGCTGAATCTTTGGCTCTAGTCTCCTCGATCATCTCTATTTGTACAATCTTGCCCTCGACGCGAAAGTATACCTTCCCGATATCATGATTAGATACCTCCTTGATAGTGGACAAGAATGGGCATCCTAGGATAATGGGGGTATCTGTCACAGATTCAGGGATCTGTACAACAAAGTCCACGGGGAATTTCAAGCCCTGAATTGTGACGACCATGTCCTTTAGTAACCCCTTCTGCCTCTTGACAAATCTATTAGCAACATGAAGGACGGTCCTGCTATATCTAATAGGGTCAAACTCAAATCAGTTGAGTAATGTAACCGGAAGGAGATTAATCGAAGAGCCATTGTCTAATAGAGTACGATCGAACCGTTGCTCATGGATGTGGCATCTGACATATGGAGCTCCAGCATCGTGTCTCTTGTTTGGAAAGTGGTTCTAAATGGTGAATCAAGTGGCATGAGTAAGCACATGGATCTTTACAATGTGGTTCCTCCTCTTCCTGTAGATGGTTGTCTTCTCTCTCAAGTTCTTCTAGAAGATGGGGATGTGCTCTAGTGTCTCTTGTAGAGTCAGTTGTATATGGATTTGATCAATCATCGACTCATTGAAGTCTAGATGGTGTATTTTTTTGGGAATTTCTATTTTATTCCCCTTTTCTAAGCAGAGTGCTTGAGGGAAGGGGATGTATGGACCCTCTCCAGATAGATGAGGGTCAGGAATAGGCTCATGTGCACGTAGAAGCTAGAATCCATACTAAGATCATCATGCAAAATAGATGGACTCATAGGAGATACAGAAAACTTTCCTTTATTCATATTTTTGTTCTTTTCTATTTTTCCAATTTTTGTATTTTTCCAAAACTGTCCTAAGATACAGAAGGAGGTAACATAATTGAAGAAAAATTAGTGGCATTAGCACCACCTAAAGTATCTGAACTAGTGGTATCAACACTGCTCTCTGGCTGAGCATCATGTATCATGGTTGCAACAGCACCACTGTTTGCAGCTGGAATCATGACGGCCTCAGTACCGTCAGATGGATCAACATCCTTGCTAGCTTCAACACCACTGTCATCATCATCATCATAATCAAAAGTGGCATCAGCACGGCTACCATCCTTGTCTAGCGCTCCGGAATCTACATGGTGTCATCGCTCAGATGAGGCGCCGCCGGGTAGCATCATATTGTTCCTAAGTGTCACAAAATTAGCATTAAATATATAGGAAGAAATATCACCCAAAATATCACTAGAAGTGGCGGTCTCTGTAAATTGTACCTGCTCAGATTTTCACTTCAGAT
This sequence comes from Ottelia alismoides, assembly GCA_037367405.1. Lineage (NCBI taxonomy): Eukaryota > Viridiplantae > Streptophyta > Magnoliopsida > Alismatales > Hydrocharitaceae > Ottelia > Ottelia alismoides. The sequence goes on along the minus strand of JAZKJV010010158.1, from coordinate 159,365 downwards.
TGTTCACGTTAGGTTCAATCTGAGCTGGTATGGTTGCCTTCCCCTTGATAATCTCCCTCATTTCCTACCGGAACTCATCCATCTCGCGCCGTAAGGATGCATGTTAGTCAGTGAGTAAGCAGACGAGGTCATCAAGAGCTGGGTTATCATAGACATTTCCAAGAGAACTGGACTAGTTGCCTCACTAGAAATGAGGTTGTCTGCTTCTACTGGTGGTAAGGAGGAGGTTGGAAGTACTTAGCATGAAGCTGCTACGACCTCCATTGATGTCCCTGGTATGAGCGACGAGGACCCTTTTGCTGATGGTACTGCTGGAAGTGATGGGCTACTATTGCCGTTGGCTGGCCTGCCTTGCCAAAGTTGGAGGCTGCTATTGAGAAGAGGTGCCTCCAGTAGACCATCGAAAGCTGGGATGGTCACGACAAATCTTGAGCTGAGGTTGGTACTTGGAGTATCAAATCCCGTTGACTTCCATCAATGGCTCCTGCTCAAGGTGTGGAGGGGGAAGGGCTGCCAAAGGTTGATCCGACTGGTAGACCACCATCTAGGTGTTTAGAAATGGTGGTGGGTGCTGGACCGGCTCTGCCAAGATATCGTAGACCTGGCGCTATGAGAAAGACGGCTGGTTAGAGCTACTCCCTGGATTAGCCCGTGACCTAGGACGAAGCTAGGAAGCCATCTGTGCCTCCTGGAGACACATAATCTGAGTCTTCAGGTCACTCAATGTCTATGCCAAGTAATCAATCTGGTTCAATCCCAGGCACTGCTTATTCTCTATGATCTCGACTCAGTCCAGCTTCTCATTGATGATGCCCATGTCGGTAGCTTATGATTCGACAATTATTGCTGCTAATGAAGTAGAAGGACCGGCATCGGCATGTGAAATTCGCTAATAGGAAATGGCTTGTGGGAGGGGCTTCCCCTGAGTGTAGACTCGAGTCTTGGACATCACGGTGTAGTTTTTTGCCATCTCCTAATAGATGTCCCAGATCTGGTCCTCGTCCTTGGGAAAATAGGATCCTCCGCACGATGCATTCACTAGTCCCTTCAGCTCCGATGTTAACCCACAGAAAAAGCTCTAAACAAGGTTGGGCTTGGATATCTTGTGACGTGGACATCAGTCGATGATCTCTCTAAATCGATCCCGAGCCTCATGAAACTGCTCGTTTGGGATCATGGTAAAATTATTGATCAACGTTATAGATGTGTTGGTCCGGCAGAGTGGATAGTACTTGTTCAAGTACTTTATCCGAAGTTTCTCCCAAGTGGTGACATACCTCCCCAAATGCTTCAGCCAGTATGATGCTCTATCTACTAAGGAAAAAGGGAAGTCAATCATCTTTATCGTGCCCTCATCCACGAACCTATCATGTCCGAACTCCTACAGAGGGAGGTGCGACTCCTCGGTGGCTATAACATGAAATTTGGCCAAAAGTTGAATAGTCTGTGAGCAAATCTCGAAGTCGCCAAGGATCTATACAATTGGATCCAATAGTGGGTGAGGGTTGCACAAGGACTGTGCAATTGCCTTACCGTACGTGCTGGTCATTGTGGGTACTACAAATCCTTTGGACGTCCATCTGCTCCTCCAGCTACTGGTATCTCTCCACCGGATGGTCTCTGCGGCTCTGCTCTACAGGCTCGAATTTGCATGAGTTCCCTCCTCACCTCGAACATGAAAACTCCCTAGTCCCTATTCTATCACTGCATTGTCTCTAAGGAAGCAAGAAGTGTATTGTTGATGGTGGCCTGGTCCAAAACATAGGAAGAAGTCTGCAGCTGCTCATCAGTGCGATTCTTACTGCTGGCCATCTCTTGGGTCTCTACAGAGGCAAAAAACCCCAACCCAGGTGTCGTCAAGTGAACAAATAACTGTGCTGCCCTCTGCTCTGACACCTCAAGAATGGAAGAAGGGTGGTCAAGGGAGAACAAGGTGGTAGCGAACTTGGGTTCATAGAGCGGGTCTGGGCTTTCTGATATCACCCTAGATGGATGGAGAGGAGTGCTCGCAAGCGGTGCAATCAAAGTCAACCTAAGGGACCTCCTTCCCATCATCGTGATCTGGGGATTTATGAGGATTGGATCTGGAATGCAAACAAGATAAGAAATGAAACCCATTTTCACCTACTCAACATGAGCTGATGACTGTGAAAGATCAATCATTAATCATGTCATTTTTTATTAACGTGACAAATCAATCTGTTAGAGTGATTAAGTGAGCTGTTGGGAACCCACTGCTCCCAAGAGACAGTCCCAAATCTTGCAACTAGTTTTTCCCAGCCAGTATGGGTGCGGACCATTTACCGGCTACCGGATCTTCCCAATATGCTAAGTCCTAGACCAATTACTTGCTACCTTGTGAAATCCTCATTGGATAACAACTAACTACAAGACCAGTAGTATGAAGAGAGTTCGGGTATGGATCTACCTAGTGTGCAGATCACTCTTTTGCTGCAGACAATTCAACCAAGGAGGGGGTAACTCTCCCCAAAAAAAGAATTTTTATGTGAAGTGTATTTTAGGGTCAAGTTTGCATTAGCAGTCCCAATTTTATTTTGTTCTCAATTTTTATGTATTTTTCTGAAATAAAAATAACGCCTAACAAATTTTCCAATTTTCTTGATTATTTTAGTCCAATAAAATAGGGAGAGGAAGTCGGAAAATCCAGTGCACAATCAAGCACAATGTCGCATGCAGAGATAGAAATGCGTACCTAACTCCAACACCCTACACAGGTTGATCCGGGCATAAATTAAAGAATGAAATTAAGCTATCATATGACGCATGAGGAAATTGTCCCAAGATGAGCAACTTCTATTGATCATAAAGAAAATAGCTAACTATCGGGAAGAGGGAACGGAGTCCGATCTTTGATGCCAATCGGTGCCCACCACAATGGATCCTACCAACTCTGTATACGGCCTCTCTCGGCACGTGGTCTCTAATTCCAATAAGTTAACTTTTTCAAATTTATTTTAGCTAAGTCTGATTATGATCTATACCAACAAATAGGCAATTAGGTGTGGGGATCGTACTAATTACGTCACAATCAACAAAAAGTCCTAAAACTATGGGCTAAAACATTGGGAATAAAATAGAAATAAAATTTAAAAAAGATACGCAAAAAAGCCACGAAAAACTATGGTGGCGTCCCCTGGGTGCACCAGCACTCGACGAAATAGACCCTGAAGTGTTCGTGTCCAAAGAGTGTCTTAGAGTCAAATTATTACAACAATGGAAGTTTTTATAAAGAAAATAAATATCTATCTAATATAACTAAATTCTTTCCTCCTCTACTCCTCCTCTAGTGCGGGTCCTCCAAAAGCGAAGCTGGTCATCCTCAAGCAGTTCCTTGCACAAAAAGCAAAAAAAAGAAATGTCAAAAACAATTATAACAAATAAATAAGAAGAAAGCAACAAAATTAAAATATTACTACTAAGATGTGCTCCCCAGCAACGATGCCATTCTGATGAGGGAGGAAATCGAGATTGACTAAAGTGGAAAAATATGCAATGTCGTTGTCCTCAATCAACCCGATAACTCAATAAGAAAAATTAACCACTCAATAAAATCTAGAAAATCAAATGGAATATAAGCGGTCTACTATTTCTATTTACCTCGTATAGCTACCAGGGTCGAATACAAGGAGTACGAAAAAGATCCGAGAAGTCATCATTTCAAAAATAAATATTTATTTAGTGGTTTTTACTTTTTTTAAATTTTTAATTTTTAATAGGGAAACAAATAGGCAAAAAATAGAACACCACACACAACACTCTTTTTGGATTTTTCTAAAGGATCAAAAATAGTCAAAAAAATAAAGTAAAATTATTTTGGGTTTTCTTTAATGTATTTTTGTATTTTTTGGGAATTTTTAAATATTTTTGTGATTTTATAAAAATCAAACAATGCTCAAAAGACAAAACAATACACATCTAGGACAAAAATGAAAATTAAAAATATTTAAAGTGCCTTAAGTTCATGGATAGCAATTGTATGATAAACTAGAAATAAAAATCTACAAACATGAACTTAAAATGCAATTTTTGGATTTTATTTGATTTTATATGATTTTTATATGTTCTTGCTTATTTTATAATTTTTAGGGGTTTTTTAATGAATTTTCAAAGAAAATTAACTGAAATTAAAACACAATAAAAGGCAAACACATGAATTTTTGTGGAATTTCAAAACCATTTTTCGAAATTTTATAATTTTTCTAACTTAAAAAGGACACTTTTTAGTTGTTTTTGAATTTAAAAAATAGAAAATGCAAGCAAATTAATCTACAAAAATCACAATAAAAACTACACACTAGATGGAGCTAATAGTGATTTTTAGGCAATTATTAGAACTAATTTAATATTTATTAAGTACAATAAAAAGCATGCAATTAATCACAGTTCACAGGGACTAAATCACAAATATTTTAAGTCTGTAGACCAAATTAACAACACACTATAAACGTCTAGGGTCTAATCTGCAAAAAGACCAGCTAATTCACGCACGTGCTCAATATTCCACGCATAAGGTAAAAATGCACTTTCTAAAGACATACATTCATTCAATAATAGAAGAAAAATCCAGTGCAGAAAGTGCAAATATACCAAAGAACACATGATCACACACCTGCTTCAGACTCGTAGGGACTAAAGTGCAGATATGAAAAAGTGTGAGGTCCAAAATGTAAATATTTTTAACTACAACTTTAATTTAATGGACTAAAACTAAAAACAAAAACACAGAAGAGCATAAGAGAAATATACCCTTGGCAGGGCACGTGGCGTGCACTGGGGACGACTTTGATGTACGACCTTGATCATTCCCTGCAATGCATCTGACGGACCAGAGGCTGTCGTGGAACGTACGCATCAGATGGCGTCAGGTGCTCAGATCTCACGGCCCAAAAGCTGAATGGCCGGGCAGCTCTGATGGAATCTGGCGGAAGGGGAGCTCATCCAATGATAGAAAGAACGTCTACAAGAACACACCCCATGCAAACTTCATCTAAGCATCGGTGGAGATCCGATGCTCTAATGATGGTCAGAGAGGCCTAATAGGCTTGTGGAAATGATGCGCGTCAGGTGGAGGGCTCTGATAAAGGAGAGGATGGTCATGTGGGCGTGAAGGGGAAGGCCCTCTTGGAGCTGCTCCACCTGAGCAAATGAGGGTCTCAAGTGGTCTCTAGGCGCACGTGAATACTTGCAAAGGGTAGAGGGGACTCGGGGCTATGCTCTGATCCATGTTAATTGTTGAGAAACAAAGGGAAGCGATTGGGAATGATTTTGGACCTTTGATGAAGGATGGGGATTGAGGTATAAACCTCAATCTCACTATGATGGGTGAGGGTGATCAGATTGTGGGAGAAAGTGTGAGGTGAGTCACGTTGTCGATCGATGTGAAGGATGATGGGTGTCGTGGCTCCTGACCTGGTGGTCGAAGAAAGGGTGCTACGATGGAGATCAAATGGACAGATGGATCAAAGGAGAAAAAATCTAGGATAGTAGTGATACCTAAAGGTTTAGACGAACTCCTAGGCTTCAGGCAAGGGTGGCTAGCAGGTTCTTTGCCTCAACCAAGCTGCAGCTGGATGGGAGGCTGCTTGCGGCGGTTCTCCAGCCACGAAGGGAGCTACGAGCCTCTAAGCACCTCCGAAGAATCCTAAGCCTCTCCTCTAACAGTTATCACTTCGGTGAAGGTGGTTAAGGGTCAGTGGTAAGCACGAGGGACGAGCTCTAGCATTGTCGAGGTTGACGGAGAATATTTATAGGCAGCCCGAGGTCTCAAAAGATTAGAGTGTAGAGTGGAACCCTAGGTAGATGCGACTGTGCCTAGGGATCCGCTGGGATCATGGATGTTCATGCTACAATCGGACGCAAGAATCGAGTGAAAGATGGTTTGTTTCGGGCGTAAGAATTTAGAGAAAAGACTCCGGTGAGAGGGAAGGCAACCTGACCCGGCTAGAAGAGACCGTTGACTGAGGTGAACGGTTTGACATGGACCAATGAGAAAATGAGGATCTACAAAATGAAAGGAAATTTAATAAAAAAAATAGCAAATGAATTTTAAAAAAAGTGTATAAAATAAATTGTTTATTATTTTCTAAAGTATTTTTCTATGTTTTAAATTATTTTTATAAAAAATAAAACAATCTATATACAGTATATAGTTTATATACAGGTATACTATACCTTTGTTTTATGTACAAATATTTTTATTTTATTATTTTGCAAACATTATTTTATTTTATATTTTATCTATTTATAAAATAATTTTTCGAGTATAAATTAATTTTATTTAAGTTTTATAAATTATTTAAGGGTGTAAAATAGATAGTGAATATGGTATGTATATGTGTACAAAGGTTTGATGATTTTATTTTTATTTTTATTATTTTTATTTTTTATATTATTTTTAAGGCTATATTCAAGTGTGTAAAAGAATGAAATAATTTTATTTTGTAAGAAATAAGTAAATAATATGTATTAGTATAAAGGATATGTACAATACATAGTGGACCCTTTTCTCTCTCTATTTCTTTTCTTTTGCGATTAGGTCAAGACTTGACCTTCTATTGGGTTTTGGGTCACTTTGTATTTATTATAAATACCTCCTTCATTTTCTTTTTCCTTATTCTTTTATTTTTGCAAAATAAATGGCAAATATTATATATTAGCAAAGACATGCAGAATGCTAAGTTATTGTATTTACAGGTGATTTTGCCAAAGAGAATAGCTAAAATAAAAGAATAAAGAGTGAGAATCATAGATTCATCACTTATGTATCTCCATTTCATCACATTTATTCTTACATTTTGGCCTTTAATCACTAGCTAAGTGCATGTATATAATAACATTTTGCATAAATTAATATATATTACTTATTGTGTAAATAGTGTATAAAATATTGTGTTGAAAGCAAAAAATAAAAGAATACAAAAAATAAAAGAAAAAGAAATAAAATGCCAAGGTATTTTATGACCGTAAACCCTGAGACCTAGGCATCACAATTGATTGGGTTGATAAGGAATAAAGTAGGTGGAGATAAGGGCCAATAAATACATCAAACCCTAATTTGTAAATTCTTTAATAAGTCCAATTTGGGACATATTCTATTCTTTATTATTAATGAAACAAGTCAAGAAACTTTATACATGAAAGTTGTAGATAAAAATACATAGAAAGCTACAAAATTTATTTCACAGGTAAGAATTAGCAAGATGACGAGGTCGAGGGAGGAATTATGTTGTTTCAAAGGTCGAGAAGGAAATTTACAAAGTCTTTAGGGTTCGTGATGTAAAAATCCTTAAAAAGAATATATAGTGTACATTCTATATTCTTAATAAAATTCCAAAATCTCAACTTCACAAACTTGTATCTCCTCCCTGTGAAGTCAAAATGAACCAAAATCACTTTAATTGTAAATATCTTTTAATAAGCAATTTAAACAAGGTGGTTTCATTTACTTGGAGCTAAGATGTAAAAGTCACGTTTTGGACCCCTATTGTATAATATACCTAAATAAAATATTCATTTTATTTATTCTTTATATATTTCACTCTTTCATATTTTTTTAGTTATATAAATATTATTTATAGTATAAGTACATAATTAAAATAAAATTTAAAAAATTAAAAAAATTCTATAAAATAAATAAATATATAAATACATAGATGAATTTCTTATACATATACCTATATAATAAATACGTATATTTTATTAAGTATGCAAATAACTTCAAAAAATTCAACAAAAATACACTAAAGTGTATTTAAATAAGTTATTTACATAAATTATGTATATAAAATAATAAAATAAAAAATAAAAAATATACAATATATAAGTAAATATACCTATAAATATACATGTAAAAAGCAATATACAATAAATCAACTTGTAAAAGTAAATAAAAATCATAGTAAAATACAAAGTAAAATAATAAACAATTTTTACATTTTAATCAAAAATTAATAAAGTCATTTATTATTTTATTTTTTAATTATAAAAAAATCATTGTTATTCTGTCCTTTAGTGGTCCTTGATAGACTAATAGGGGACTTCTTTTGTTGAATGGGGTCAACTCTTCTGGCCCTAGTCATAGCCTTATCAGACGTAGCCGACCCCCTTCTTTATAGATTTTATCCACCATGATTTGTTTCCCATGGCTCTTTGATTCCTTGAAGAAAAATTTTGACGACGCAACCACCTACCACACCCTACTCATTAATGTGTCAATCCCGCCTCGATTCGAGAATTTTCTCGAGTCAAACTTCTCCTCGTATATAGCTGAAGCTCTGACATTTTTAAAAGGTTGTTCCCTTTCTGCCCATTCTAGACCCCTCGGAGTACCTTGTGGTTGAGTTCTTCATGACAGAAGGAGCTCCCCATGCTCTGTAATGAGGAGGAGTTGTGTAGGAGGCGTTCCCAACCCAACGTCGGATCTCTGCTCCCTGTGGTCCATTTCACGATCTCCGATTGCTCAAGGTTAGTTTCCTTCATTTTTAATAAAATTTAATCGTTGAATTTTCATTTTGCATTTTATTTTATATTTTAATTAATATTTTAGCTTAGGTTAGATCGATTAACTTTGCCGGATCATTAGAAGCTCCGGCCATTGTCTACTGTGCTCTGTCGTGTTTCGACCACCGTTATTCACCCCACTACCTTGCCCCTTTTTCACCATTTTCTGCCATCGATCTAGTCCACCGAGGTCCTCTACCACGCCTTTGCCTGACCTCCTCGACCCACATCCATTTCATCTCGTGCCTTCTTCAATAACAACCTAGTCACTTCATTGGAGCTTCCCATTCTTCTATCTACAGGTCAAGCAGCATGAAGAGCCCATTTGAGGGCTATTTGCATCAAAGAACAACCCCCAAGTCTTCTACAGGAACATTGAGCTCCATGGGCCTATCAGTGGCCTGTGGACCTATTCTAAGCATTTGGGAGTTGAGAGACCGTCATAGGTGCTCCAAGTGGCCAGGGACACACGTAACATCAGATCAAAGCTCACCTAGAGTGAGTTCTTTGGTTGTTCTTTGTGGGCCATTCGAAGTCGTCCGAACAAGAGCAGGAGCCCTAGGCATACAATTGACATCAGATCAGAAGCGCTAGCCACCGTCGAATCTCCTTGGAAGATCAAATCTCAGACTTTCAAGGTCGAAGAGGCATCGTGCGTGGAGAGAGTGACACATGTCAAGTGGATTCTTCTCAACAGCTTGATCCATGCCTGTTAGGGGGTAATTTTCATACACACCCTCGCTTTTTGTCTAATTTTTATTTAGTCATGTAAATAATTAAACTTGTTTTATATCTTGTGTACTTTTTCATGTGGACCCTTGAGTTATCTACTTATTATTAGGTCCTTGCCAACTCATCTCATGTAGCCTCCCACGTACGCTAGGCATTTTGCATTGATAACCTTGCGCTTTTTGCAATTGTAGTTTAATATTAAAATTTTTATTTTAAGTTATAAAATCTTAGGATATTTACTTGTAGTCCCCTACCTTATATTTTAATTGCAAATATGCCCCCACCAGTTTAAATATACGAAAAAATAGGATAAAGTGCTTGCTTGAATACTTTTTCACGCTATATAATTAGTTTTGCATTTTACGCATTTTACCAATTTATAAAAAATCAAAAGTGGCACGAATATTCCCTGTTATCTTTAAAAAATCCCCCAAAAAATAAAATAGCATTTAAAATTTAAAAAAATATTCCGTGAGAGTGTGTTTTCTCTTTTATTTTAGTAAAATAATTTGTAATAATTTTGGACATTAGACACTGCCACTTCATAAGGTCCAGTTCCTGGGTGATTGTTCATTTGCAGGCCTTGTCGATTTTCTCTTTGTTTCCATCACTTTTCTTTTACTTTGTTTCACACATTTTGAGTTTTTTGCCATTCTTTTTATTTGATTTGTGTGATTGAGCCCTAGTTCTAGGATTTTTCTTTATTGATAGATTAGGTCAAAAGCATTAACTACATTACATGTACCTATAGTTCACACTTGGATTTAGTCAAATTAAATAGTTGGTTATTTAGACTCGAAATCGCGCGTTGTTAGAGATTCCATACAATGCTTGCATGACCCATTTTGGCGGGCACCGAGAAATCTCCAAGACCAGACTCTTGGTTTCTTTTATTGATATTCACTCTTGTTCTACATATGAATAGAAAATCCTATGTCTTGGGTGATTTCATCAGCTTGCATTGCATATAGAGTAGGTTTCAATTTTGTATAACTTCATGCATGAAGAGTGCTGGAGGCAAGGTAAGCATCTTTATCTGAGCATGCATCACTGATTTACACTGTTAGGACTCGTGCATTTTTATTAAAATAATCCAAAAAGTGATAACCGATAAAATTAAGACTGCTAATTTTTCTCAACTCTAAAATAAAAAAAATCATTATTTTAGGGAGAGTAACCTCTTCATTATATTCAACATTTTATACTTGGCACGTACACACTACGTATTAGTGCCCCAATCCCAAGCCTTCTTGCGTGCTTGTACATTTTTATTGAAATTCACCTAACTTTAAAATTTGACAAGATAAAAGGATTGAACCTTCACGAACGTCATTGCGTTGAGTTGGTGAATTGAGGGTTTGTTTGTTTATATTTGTGTTTGTTTGTGTGCATACTCGATCTTCTCTGCATATTTGCACCTTTTCTCATGCATATCTTGACATTATCTATGTGCTCTCTTGATCCTCGTCTTCGGAGATGGCCAACTAGAGTTATTTTTATCCGGACATAGTGGATCCTTCTTACTCTCCAGTCAGTCCACCTCCATTTTACACGGAGGACTTTGCTCCTGATTCTTCTTTTTATACATATCCACCTCATCCACAGTGTCAAGCATCGGATTTTTACCCACCACCACCACCATATTGCCCACCATCTCACCCACCCGAGACTATGTTATATGAGTCACCTTTCATGGACACCACGATTGAGTACATGACCTGGGTAGTGGAGCAAATGAACTAGAGGATAGATGACCATACTAGCATAAATAAGAGTCATATTGTCTCTTCACCTTCTCGATTCCTTTGAGGATGCCTATGAGAGCTTGTAATTGCTGAAAATAATGAAGTGAGAAAATTTTAAAAATACAAAAAGATTATGGAAAACACCGTATCGAGTTGGTTTGTGAGGAGAGGGCACCCTTGCCATACCCTTTGCCTACACAGACATCCATCACAGTTCCCACCTTCACCCCCAAGGATGACATTGTATAGATTTCTCGTAGTCATCATTGTGTAGATGATGATTCCAATCTCTTCCCTTGCATGGAAGAGATAGAAAACATTAAAAAATTTGAACCCCATCGATGTGCCGGCAACTATTTATGATATTATTGAGAACCCACTTCAAAAGTCGATGAACCAATTATCTACACCTAAACTCAAGAAAAGACAACGACGAAATAAATCCGAGTGACACATTTTAACCATGGCCACTAACCATGCCATCACCCACCGTCCACCCACTAGGAAAGGGAACATTGTTACACCTTTTGTGAGATGCACTATTTCTGACTACTCTTGTGGTCACACTCTTCTTGACGGTAGTGCTTCTATTAATACAATACCCTTCTCGTTGGTACAATATCTTCATCCGGGGCCTCTAAAGAAAAACAAGATGATTTGTCTATTTGTCGATGGATCAATAAATCATTCATATCCAAGGCATGAGATTCACAGTTGATTTTATTGTATTGCCCATGGAGACCTCCACCCTTGTAGATCATCGTCTGATAATCATGGGATGATATTTTCTCACCTATGCGAGATTCGTTATTAATTATGGATCTGTAGAGATTCGCTTTTGTTCTGCTAAACAAGAGCGTTGTCTTTATCACCGCACCCACCATTGACCATATACTCGCATCTGATGAGAGTGTACCCGTGTCAGCCGACCCTGAGGACTATGACCTTGATGCTGATATTAGAGAGGTTTACTTTACCATGGATGATTATAAGACCTGAGGATTCCTCTTCGGTCAGGAAGACTCGAAAGCATAAACCTTGTAGTTCCCCCTTCTGGTGCATGGTGATGTATTGATGACATCTGTAACATTTACACCATAGACACCTTATTAGTGCGAAGGGCAGACTTAGGAGGGAATTTACAATTCAGATTTGACCTTAATACTTCCATTGATGAGTTCGTGCCTTTTCATTTTAAGAACTGTAAGACTTCCCATACCAAACCTTACCACACTACTTCCACCGACCAGTTCGTGCCCTTTCATTTTGAGATTGTTGAGGATCTGCCTTATGTCGATCCTGATTAGTTTGTGTGAGCTGATGACCTAGATATCGACTTGCACCTTATTAGATCCATTCCTCAGTGGTCATGCAAGAAGGTACGCTTTCTACTTTCTTGATCTCTTATATAGTCTCCTCCTTGTATATTTACTTTCGTTTACATCCTTCCATCTACCATTTCGCTCATCCATCTTGATCCGTATGTATTCTTTGCTTAGGATGTACTTTGTCCTAAGTATAGGGGGTGGATGAGCTGATTATTCTTTCTTCGTCATTTTTATCACTTCTGTTGTTGCCTATACATAGGGCTCTTTTACCCTAAGTATAGGGGGTGTGATGCGTATATTCACCCAACATATTTTTTTCTTTTTACCGATTTATTTTATTGATCCTCTCAACTATCTCCTCATGTGTTAATTTTTTTATACTTAGGGATATTTTACCCTAAGTTTACGAGGAGAATGATCGAGTTGTGATATGTTTGTTCTCACCCTCAAGCTTCCCTGCATGTAGAATTTAGTCCCCTATACTTAGGATCACTTGATCCTAAGTATGGGGGGGGGCACGGTTGACTTCTCATTCTTCATACTTTGATTCTTTCTTTCATCATTGTAGTATATGATCTTTTACACTCAATACATGTCAGGTCTTCTCCTTTTCTCTCTGATCTATGATGACATAGCTCAAGCTATGTATAGGGGGGTCGTATGTACGTTTATATAATTTGTCCATAACTCCTACTTTCATATTTTCAATAATATGGCCAGTTAATAAAAATTAAAACACGCATTGATATTCTTTATATACATTGATTAATAAATCAGGTTAAAAATGTTTTGCAAAATGTTTGAAAAATGGTTGGAAAATCTATTTGAAACATCTTTTGAAAATTATTTGGAAAACATTTTGTAAAATGTTTTCAACCATTGTAAAAATATTTATGTCTGTAAAAGTTTCTTTTCATTATTTTAATAAAATATGTTGAAAATCTATTTGTAATTGGTTTGGAAAAAGGTTGCAAAAATATTTTGAAAAATCTAAACATTTTATTTAAAAAATCTTTGCAAAATGATTTTCAGATTTTGGAAATGTTTGTAAAAATTATTTGTCAAATTAGTTTGCAAAATAATGTATTCAAAATTTTTGTGAGAATATTTTCAAATTGTTTTGAGAACTATGTAAATGATTCAAGCGAATAAAGATCCTTTACGGACCTTGTATATGCAAACCTGCAAATTCCTAAATCCCATCTTTTGTAATAAAGTTGTACTCCCATGCAAATAGTTGCACATTATCATTTGCTAAAAAGTTTTATTTTTGAAAAATCGCTAAAAAATGTAAAACCAATAACCTATCAAAATTTGCAAAATATTTTCAAAAGCTTGCTTATGAATTTGCAAAACTTTTCAAAAATCCATAAAAAGTTCAAAATTAGAAAATTGCATTACAAAAATATTTTCTTGCATTGTACATAGCATTTTGCATTTTTCGAAACTCAATTGACAATTGAACAAGTCTAAGTAAAATCCTAAGACTGGAGCTTGGGTGGACCTTAATCCACTTAATCGCATGAACCTTTAAGGAAATGGGAATTGAGATACTTCAGGTCTACTTGACTTGATTCTTTGAGACTTCGAGACTTGGTTCAATGTCATATTGACTACCTAAGTAGAATATTTCATAACACATGCATTACTCTTTTTGATAATGGCCTAACTGCCACATCTGCACCTTGCATTTTTCTCACCTAAGTTGAAGTGGTAGATGGCTAGATTTACTGGCATGAGACACAAACCAATCGAGACATCGAAAGTAACACATCTGGGCAATTGTACCATAACTCGATCCAGTAGACATGAGGTCTAATGACAGAAGTTGTGGGTTGCAATAATGCTTCAAAAGAGGGATGGTCAACTACTTCAAGAGGATAAAGTCCTTATGTAAATGCTGTTGTGAATAGTATTAAAAAATGTAAAAATCGAAAACTAGAAAAAGAAAAGACAGGTAACAATCAAGAAAAATCAATTCTTGTTAGAGTATGTATATATCTGTATAGTCAATAAGCAAGCTTGAGTTTTAAAGTCAAACACATGTGAGCCTTCAGTAAGATGACTTGTATACACTAGTCAAGCATCCTAGGATAGTTAGCTACACAGGCTACCGTCCATTCTTCTCCCTACCTCCTCTTCTTGCGACAGTTGCACTAGAAGTTAGAAGGGAATACCCTGCTTCTCGAGGAAATAGTTGTTGGATTGGGGAATTTGGGTCACAAAGTTGAAGAAGACCCACTTTTACTGCTTCAACCTAGAGAAGCTACATATCACTGACAAAAAGGTAGACTCATGGTCACAAGGGACTGCATATGACATCGACTTGTTATGACCTTACTATTGATGAGAATTGGGCAGAGTCTTGTGGGTCTAAGAGGTTGTTGTGTTTCAAATTTTTTTCCCAATAAGGTTCTGACCATACTTGAGTTCCAAAGGGCCGACTAAACTTGAAACTTTGATCTTATGAAGACAAGTTTGAAAGTTAAAATCAATCCAAGTTCTTTCTTTTTGTTTTCTTCATTTTCAACACATAGGCATAAGTGTTTTCTAGGGACTAGCAAAGGCAAGTATGTGGGGAAGATAAATCTCCATTTCATCACCTTTATTCTTTCATCCTGGCCTTTAATTCTAGCTAAATGCATGTATATATCAATATTTTGCATAAATTAACATCTATTATTTATTATTTAACTAGTGTAAATTACCTATACATATACCTATATAAAAAATCATATATTTATTTAAGTATGCAAATAACTTCAGAAAAATGGAAAAAAAATATAAAAGTGAATTTAAGTAAGTTATAAAAATATAAATTATTTATATAAAATAATAAAATATAAATTACAAAATAACAATAAAATATATAATATATATGGAAATATACATATAAATAAGCATGTAAAAAGTAAAATCCAATAAATAAACATGTAAAAATAAATAAAAATCATATTAAAATACTACATAAATAATAAACATTTTTATGTTCTATAAAAAATAATAAAATTATTTATTATTTATTTTTAATTAATAAAGAATTTCATTGTTATTTTGTCCTCTAGCAGTCCCTTTTAGACTAATGGGAGTTGTTCTTTTGTCGACTGGGGTCAACTCTTCTAACCCCAATCGTAGCCCTATAAGATGTAGCCGATGCCATTCTTTCCCGATTTTTTTCCACCATGATACGCTACCTGAGGCTCTTCGACTCCATGATGAAAAGTTTTGACGACTCAATCACCTATCAAGCCTCACTCCTTGATGTGTCATTCAAGCCTCGATTCAAGAGTTCTCTAGAGTCAAACCAACCCCTGTATATAGTCAGAGCTCCACCATTTTTGAAAGGAGGTTCCCTTTCTACCCATTCCAAACCCATCAGAATGCCTTGTGGTTGAGTTCTTCGTGACAGGAGGAGCTCCCCATGCTCCGCAATGAGGAGGAGTGGTGTAGGAGGCGTACCCAACCCATCGTCGGAGCTCTAATCCCAGTTGTCCATCTCACTGTTAGTTTGCTTCAATTTTAGGTAGATTTAATCATTTTTTTTCATTCTAAATTTTATTTTAAGTTTTAGTTACTGTTTCAACTTGGGTTAGATCGATTAACTTCGTCGAAGATTTGGAAGCTCTGACCATTTCTCACCATGCTCTGTCGTGTTTCAACCACCATTGTTCACCCCACTGCCTTGCCTCTTTGATACATCACCATTTTCCACCATCCATCCAACCAGATCAACCCTCGATCTTGTCCACCGAGGTCCTCTACTGCCCCTCTGCTAGACCTCCTTGACCCACATTAATTCATCATCTTCCTTCACCAATAACAACCCAGCCGCTTCGTCAGAGCTTCCCATTCTTATATTTATAGGTCACATAGCAGGAATAACCCATCTGATGGCTATTTGAATCAAAGAACAACCCCCAAGCCTTCTACGGGAACATCAAGGTCTAGGAGCCTATCAATAGCCCCCAGACCTATTCAAAGCATCAAGGATTTGAGGGGTGCCGGCAGGAATGTGAAGAGACCATCGGAGGTGCTCCAGGTGGTTAGGGACATGCACGATAGTGGATCAAAGCTCGCCCAGAGTGAGTTCTTCGCTTGTTATCCGTGAGCCATCCAGAGTTGTACGTTCAAGAGCAAGAGCTCCAACCATGTAGTTGACGTCAGATCATAAGCATCAGCCACCGTTGGATCTCCTTGGAAGATCTAATATCAGACGTCCAAGATCTCAACAACATCATGCACGTAGAGAGCGACACACATCAGGTGGATGACTCTAAGACACTTGATCGACACTAGTTAGGGGGTAATTTGCATACGCACTCCCGCTTTTTGTTTATTTTTTGTTTATTCCTATAAAATATTAAAACCTACTTTATATTTTGTGTACTTTTTGCATGTGGTCCCATGAACTATCTGTATATTGTTATTAGGTCCTTACCAGCTCAACTCACATGGTCCCCCACGTGAGCTGGGCAATTTGCAATGATAACCTTGCACTTTTTGTAATTGTAATTTAATATTGAAACTATTTATTTCAGTTATAAACTTTTGGTAGATTTGCATGTAACCCCCATTCTTATATTTTAATTATTGATATGCTCATGTTACTTTAAAGTTTTTTGTATATGTGTGTCTATTTTTTATAAATAGCATATATGCTTCAAAAATTGCAAAAAAAATTGATTGGTTGCCTGCTTGCATGCTCTTTGATTATATATAATTAGTTTTGCATTTCATGCATTTTACTATTTATTTAAAATCAAAAGTAGCATGGATATTCCCTGTTAGTTTTAAAAACCCAAAAAAAGTTATAAAATAGTATTTTAAGATAAAAAACAGTATTTATTATTGTATTTTGTACCACCAGAACAAAAACTCCAAAAAATAGAAAAAGAAAAACATTAAAAAAAAGTTCTGAAGTACTTATAGAAATTTTAAAAAATATTAAAAATACAAAAAATATTTACTTTTATCTTTGAATTTTCTTTATAGTATATATTACTTATTAAAAATAGTTTTAAGTAATTTAGGACTTATTTTATATTTTAAGACCTTAAAACAGTCGACCCATTTAAAAAAACACTATTTTTGATTTTTTTGAGATTCTAAAATTACAAAAACATTAACAAAAATTACCCAAAAATCACAAAAAAGTAGAAAAGATAAAAAAAGTAAAAATATTGTTTTCTGTAATTTTTATTTTTTACTTGTATTTATAGTTATATTACCTTTTATTATATTTACATGTATATATATACATATATATATACCTTTATTAGATGTTACAAAGAAAAGGAAATTAAAAACATAAAATATAAAAAGAAAAAAATTTAAAAAATTAATATATATATATATATTTAACATAAAAACCCATAAAATTATTAATTAATTAAATGAATAATTAAACAGAAATTGTACAAATACACCTTTGTTATTTATTCATTATATATTTGTAAATAAAAATTAGCGCTACCATTATTGCTCCATGTGTTCGGCACTCTACAGACCTGCACATATACACACATATTATAGAGCTAAATAAAATAAAATTTTAACTCCACGCACTCTGCATTTATTTAATCATTGATTGTGGGTTAATTGTTTAGTTACTCTGACTTTCTTCAGAGGTCGCCACAACGACGATGTTCTCGCCTTGTGAATACATCTGAGCCTTGCAAAATTAGAGTTTTCATAGGCTCGCATAAGTTTGACTTTGAAGCTCAAGCTTGCTTATCGCATATATACATGTTCCTACGGGAATTGATTTTTCTTTGATTTATGTCTGTCTGTTCTTTTTGGAGTTTTTGAATATGCATTTTTTTAAATACTATATACAACAACATTTACATGAGTTTTTCCTCTTAAACCAATTAACTATCCCTCTTTTGAATCATTATTACAACTCACAACTTCTGTCTTTAGACCTCATGGCTACTGGATCAGGTTGGGGTACAATGGCCAGAAATGTATGACTCCTGATGTTTACATTGGCTTGTGTCTCATGCCAGCAAATCCAACCCTCTACCTCTTCAACTAAGGTGAGAGAAGTGTAAAGTGCAGGTGTGCAATTAGGTCACTGTCAAGAAGAGTCATGCATGTGTTTCGAAATATTCTACGTAGGTAGTCAACATGATAGTGAACTTAGTCTCATGGTCTTAAAGAATTAAGTCTAGTAGTCCTAAAGTATCTCGATTCGAGTTCTTATAAGGTTCTAAGATTAAGTGGATCAAGGTACAACCAAACTCCAATCTTTGGATTTTACTTAGACTAGCTCAATTATAAATAGCAATTCGAAAAATGCAAATGCTATGCATAACGCAGAAAGTATTTTTATGATGTAATTTTCTGGTTTTGAAATATTTTACGGATTATTGAAAAAGTTTTGCAAATTTCTATCCTCTGATTTTGAAAAGATTTTGCAAATGTTTTTAGGATTTTTAATTTTACAAATTTTTAGTGATTTTCAAAAACAAAAGATTTCTACCAAATAATTATGTGCAAATATTTACACAAGGGTGCTTCTTTTTATTTACAAGAATTTAGGATTTAAGAATTTACATAAGTTGGTTATTCACATGTTCGTTGTAACAGTTTGTAAAGAATTTATTTTGCTTGAAGTGTATACGGGGTTCTCAAGACATTTTAAAATCATTTTCTTAATCATTTTGAAAATTTTATTTTGAAAAATAATTTGACAAATAGTATTTTGCAAACATTTTCAAAATTGAAAAATAATTTTGCAAAACATTTTCTAATATTATGTATATTTTTTAAAAAATACATTTGCTACTATTTTCCAAACCATTTGCAACTTGTTTCTGAAATCATTTTATTTAAAAAAATAAAAGAAATTTTTACAAACAAAATATTTTTACAAAGGTTGGAAACATTTTACAAAACATTTTCAGAATAGTTTTCAAAAGATTTTTCAAAGAGATTTTCCAACTGTTTTTCAAACATTTTGCAAACATCTTAAGCCAGTTGATTTATATATACAAAGAATTGTATGTATATTTTAATTTTTATTAATTACTCATATTTTTTGAAATATGAAAATACGAGTTATGGCTAAAGTATGCATTGTATATATGACCCCCAATACTTAGCTTGAGCTATGTCCTCATAGATCAGAGAGAAAAAGGAAGACGTAACCCGTACGAACTAAAGAAATGTCTATACTACAATGACTAAAGAAAGAATAAATGAGAAGTTGATCATCTCCCCTATACTTAGGATGAAATAATCTTTAGTACAATAGATTGTACACAAAGCAAGGAGGGTCAAGGGTGGAATGTATGAAATAATCAGCTAGACCTATCCACCCCCATACTTAGGATAAAATATCCCTAAGTAGAGACAGAATATCAATAGTTGAGGAGACAGTTGAGAGATCAAGAAATGAATAACTCAGGGTGCTCACCTCCCCTATACGTAGGAAAAAGTACATCCTAAGTATAACAATAATGAATGGGGTGAATAACCTTTCAGAAAAATAAAAAATGAAACTGAAAAGAAGAAAAGAAGAAAACACAATCGTTTTGATATTTTTCAACCATTTGTGTCTAATTCATCAGCCTCTGAGAAATCATCTTGAAATACAACTTCTATCAAATCAACAACGTACATGAATGTGTCGTGCTTGAGATATGGCTTCAGAAAATGTATCTTGACTACACAGTTCTGTGCGTCAGTTGATAATTCTAATATGAGTATACTTTCATTGTCATGCACAATCTTCACAATAAATGGACCAGTCCACTTGCTCTTTAGGTTGCTTGGGAAAATTTTCAACTTTGCATCAAATAACCACACCTTTTGTCCAGGTTCGAAAATCTTCCTTTGGATATTTTTACAGTGCCATCTCTTGACTTTATCTTTATAAATCATGTTGTTATCGTGTGTGTGGTCTCGAAATTCTAGCAGTCATTTCAGATCAACTTTTCTGTTCTTTCATCCTTCTTTGGAATTAAAGTTGCACATGTTCAATTCCCTCAAGGATTTGTGAATTAATTCCACAGGCAGGTGACAAGGCTTGCCATAGACAAGGCAGTAGGGAGACATGTCGAGTGGAGACATGTATATCATGCAATAAGCCCAATGACATGAGTCCAGTATGTGAGACCAATTTTGGCAATCCTGACGTACAAGGTTCTACATTATTGTCTTAATCTCGCTGTTAGAACATTCATCCAAGCCATTTTATTGTTGGTGGTAGGCGTTGCTACACGATGTTTGATGACGTATTCTTTGGTCAACTATTTGACCTCCTTATTCATAAAATGACTCCCCCATCAGAAATGAGAATTTTGGGGATTTTAAATCGTGAGATGATGTTATATTTCAAGAAGCGACTGACTTTGCAGATGTCTGTGATTCGGGCGGGGATTGCCTCCACCCATCTACTTACACAATCGAGAGTAAGTACGATGTACTCATAATTGTTGTTGTTAGTGAATGATCCAATGAAGTCAACGCCCCATGCGTAGAAGATGTCAGTTATCTGAATGTACTTCACAGGCATTATATCATGTATGCTGATATTCCCGATCATTCTTTGGCAGTCAGTGCACTTCTTTGACATAATCATCTACATCCTTGAATAAGGTTGGCCACCAAAGGCCACATTGAATAGTTTTTGTCATCGTTCTATTTCTAGAATTGTATCAACTGGATTCGATCTTGTGATAGTGGTCTAAGACACTCATAATCTCCTCCTGAGGTATACACCTCCTCCAGATGTAGTCCACACCCTCTCAGAATAGATGTGATTTTTCCCATAGGTAGAAATGGATGTTAGCCAAGAACATGTCTTATTTGATCTTCGACCAGTCTAGCGGAGTGTTCTTGGAGAGGAGATGATTCACATTGCATACTTACTAGTGGAGAGAGGATATAGACAAGACTGGCTCATCTTGAAAGGTCTCTTAGGAATGTAATTTTTCTTAAGAGGCTCAGCATTGATAATTCTGGGAAGATGTTCTACCACTACATTTTTATCGCTTAGTTTATCACGGATTTCCCATTCAAATTCTTATAGTAGAAGAATCCAACGAATGAGACAAGACATTGCATATTTCTTGCTCTAAAAGTACATGATGGCAAAATGGTCAATGTAAATAAAAACCCTTGATCCGAGGAGATGCGATCTAAACTTCTCTAGGGCAAACATTACTGCTAGTAACTCTTTCTCTGTAACTTTGTAATTTTTCTGAGCTTCATCGAGTGTTTGGTTAGAAAATGAATAGCAAATGGAATCAAATCTTGTCTTTATCCTAAGACAACACCAATTGCAAAATGAGATATGTATGTCATGATCTGAAACGGTAGAGACCAATCAGGCACGTACATGATAGTAGCATGTTTGATCACATCTGTCGGCTAATTAGGATTGGAGAACATTATCTTCTGTTGCAAACTGTCTCCTTGCCTACCAGTTTTGTTAGCGGTCGAGCAGGCTTGCTGAAGTATTGATAAACCATCGGTAGAAAGCGGCATGCCTCAAAAATGACCGGACATGTTTTAGAATGGTAGGCGGATCAAGGTCAAAAATCATTTCTACCTTAATTGGGTCCACTTCCGCGCCACATTTAGATATAACGTGACCCACCACGATCCCTTCAGTCACCATGAAATTTCTCTTCTCCCACGAGAGCATGAGGTTTACTTCACATCACCTCCTCAGGACTCAGTCTACATAATCAAGACATTGATCAAATGAGTACTCGTAAACCAAAAGTCAAACCTCAAGAAAACTACATACCATGTCTGCAAATATGGAAAGCTTATGTCACTGAAATGTAACAGGGATTACAAAGCCTGAACAACATTCTTTAAAGAGCGTATATCTTAAAAGGATAGGTGAATGTGGTATTCTCTTGATCTTCAGGCACGATTTTACATTTATTATATATATAGTACCTGTCCAAGAAGCAGAAATATTCCTTTACGGCCAATCTCTTGAGAATTTGGTTGATGAAGGGCAATGGAAAATGGTCCTTCTTGTTGAAGTGGTTGAGACGTATGTAATCCACAGAGACTCGCCAGGATGTTGGTACACTGGTCGAAATCTCCCATCACTATAATTTCTCACAATGGTAATCCCATACTTCTTTGGCGCTACGTGTAGGGAACTCACCTACTTGGAGTCGGAGATGGGATATATTAATCCAACAGCACACCATTTCTGAATTTCATTCATCAAAATCTCTCGGAGATTTGGATTTAGTCTGTGTTAGAATTCACGGAAGGCTAGCTGTCTTCTTCCAAGTAAATGTGATGTGAGCTTAGAGATGGATTATCCCATGGAGATCTGATATCTTCTAGCCTATCACCTTGTGGTTGCATTCAAGAATCTCCATCAGACGAGATTCTTGATGTTCAATCAAATGAGCATTGATAGTGATGGGATACATGTTCGGTTCTCCAGCAAGGAAGACATACTTCATATTGGAGGGCAAGAGTTTGAGCTCTGGTGGAGTGGAAGCTACCTCAATTGTGAATTTAGCGACAACTGTAGGTCTAAGCTCTTTCAACAGCTGTCGATCCACCTCTCAAAATTCGGCTTCATCATCCAATACATCACACAAATCAGCAATGAAATCTTCCTGCTCATATGAAAGGTATTGTTTAAGTTCTTCTAATGTCAATCATAGAAAATCTCATCCTGATAGATTTCATCCAATTGTATTGTGCTTTTCTTCCCTTCATTACTGGAGAGGAATTCCATGGTTTATCTATCATGAAGAAATAATTTGTGTCTCTGATCTCACCTAAAAATCACAATACTCAGAACATTGAGATTCAAGCACTCTAATCTCAGACACAACCTCTGTAGTATTTGTCTGAGGAACAGTCTCTATCTAGATTTTGTCAATGTTGAAGTGGAAGGTGATCTCTCTAGTGCCAGAGTCAACTGTTGCATAGGACATTCGAAAGAACAACTACTCAAGGATAATCAGGGTATGAAGAAGAGATGTAGAGGTATCCAAATCTAGTATAATGAAATAAATAGGGAATTGCATCCCTTGAATAGTGACGATCACCTCCTCCAACATGCCCTTGGGCCGCTTAACGGATCGATCCGTGAATTACACAATCATATTAGTTGGACTAAGCAGACCTAACCTAAATTATGTGAGTAGTTATGTCGATAATGGAAGTCCTACTATCAAGCAAAGTAATCACGAATTCCTGATTGAAGATAGTGCATCTAATGAGTGGTGCTCCTTGTCTTTAATCTTATGCAGGAGATTGTTGATGTCATTTACAGTTACTATGGTCAAGATGTGCTTCTATGGTTTCTTCTTCTTGCTGCTCAGATGCTTTGTTGTACATGCCTCTTTAAGTCATCGTTTCATCGTAGGCATGTACTCCATGGTTTTCAACAACGACATCTCAAGAATAAAGTTTTGAAGAATTTGGACTATTTCTTGATCCAACAAAGCATTTTTCAATATTTTCAATATTTTTGATTTAATGGCAAGATTAAAAGGAATGTGTACATTATCAAAAATGTTTTCATTCAAATTTATGTCCATATCTTTTTGTGTGGGTAGAAGGTAAAAAGGAATAAAATCATCTAAATGTTGTGGACCAAAAATAATAGGCTCAGCTCCGTTCGTTGACTCTAGCGCTGCTGCAGGTGTTGGCATCTCCAATGCTGGCTTGATTTCATCGGGACTGCTGTTATCTTTTTGTATTTTTGTAATTTCATCATTTTTTGCATTTTTTTGGTGTTACTCCAAAAACTTATGTTGGCCCTAGTTCTAGCCTGACTAACAACTCATCTTCGGAGTATTTTCTCTTCCTATTTACCATTGCGTATGGCTGGACTGTCCTACCGCTCCTGAGATGTACAACATTAGATAAAAAGAAATTATTTTCTCCTAAATCTAACTGGACATTGTATACTGCCTACTCCTTACGCCGGAAGTTGTTCAGATTTGCTTCGAGCTGAGCGAGAATGATAGTCTTGATGGTTGTCAGATCGTTTATCTTCTGGCTCATATCATCCTTGTTCTTTACTAGTTGAGCCAGATAATGTAGAGTTGGGTTAAATGAGGCAATATTAGAAGATTCATCCTGATAAGACCGTTGATTTTGCTAGTAGGAGGAAGGTTGCTGCTGGTATCCATGAGAATCGTAAGGAAGAGGAGGAAGATAAGGGTATTGCTCATACCATGGTGAGGAGCAACGATGAAGATATTGAGCAACCGATTGATCATAATGTTGTTGGTGATATCCAGACTGTTGCTGGTAGTTTTTATGCCTCTAATTGTATCCATGCTGCAGAGGCTGTTGTTGGGTTGGGTTGGGCTAGAAATTCTACCCTCCTTGTTGACCCTACAGTTGTCCATGAGGATGAGTCAGTTGTTGGTCATTACCTCAAATGGCACCTACCTCTTGAATGAGCATGGGAGGTAGAGAACAAGACTCAAGGTACTGATGCTGGAACTTCGGTGGTTGGCAAACAAGTATCTGACTATGTGGTTGTGGCGTATGCTTCTCCGAGGCTTGTACCTAGTAAAAGTGCTAGACCGGATGTTGACTAGGACTCCGTTGAGGTGGTTGTGCCTATGTCCAAGGTTTTAAAAATCGAACCGAACTTCAAACCAGGCATGTATCGATTTTCGATTTTTATGGTTGGACCAATGGGACCAACTGGTCAAACCGGTAATGGCATTAGTGATTCAAAGAAATCGAAAAAGACCCAACCATTGTATTGTTGGTTTGGTTTATATGGTTAAACCGAGTCAAATCGAGTTAGACTGATATATCATACAAATAAATACAAAAAATGCTATATCATATCTTTCAAGGATTTGTTTACTCTTGTCCTTCCAAGTTTTTCCAATAACACTTATACTCCTAATTTTAATACAATTGCATAAGTCCCCTTTATTTTTGAAAAATTAATAGAAGTGAACTATTATTGGTACACTTGTTCTCCCATTTTATAGCAACATAAGGATGATATTGTGAGTTTTTAAGAAAATATAGGAGCACAAGTGAAATTGCTCAAAAGTCAAGGGTATAAATGTTTTAAAAAACTCAGAAATGCATAATAATCATATTTTGTAAAATTTATATAAATCCATATTTGTGAAGTAAATAATTAAAAGGTTTAAAATTATTTAAACTCTAATTAACATCTAAGTGTTGTTAATTTATTGCTTCTCATAGTATGACTATGACAATGTCTTCTTCGTTTGTTATTGTTATAAGTGGACAACCTCATACACAATGTGGGAAGAGAGAGAGAGAGAGAGGCAATGCTTATATGACAGGAAGGGACAAGCGATAATGAGTCATTGGCACATGTGAAGGAGAAGAGATAAAAGGAGTACTATACTAAGGGTTAGAATGAGACTAGGTTCTGAATATTTCTGAAAAAGTTTGTATTTCATTAATTTATTTGAAATTATTTTATGTCCAAAAAATAGATGGTTAAATAGATGGTTTGGTTCAATCAGTTGAACTGGGTTTTGACTAGTTTGGCTGGCTTTTATTTTCTGAATAAAAATTGGGTGGTCGGACATTTTTTCCTCTGGTTCTTAGTTTAACGGGTTCAACTGGTCGGTTCGGTTCAGTTTTTAAAACCTTGGCTATTTCAACCCCTTCTTCTAAGATGGAGGCTCAATGGTTGCGGCCACTACAATACTGGCATTGTTGGTGTTCACAACAGCTCTAGCTGGTTGATGATGATGTCGAGCTTATCTAAGCCCTTTATTTTTTTGCTCGATCTTGCGAGCTTATCTAGGTCTTGCGACCTCTACTTAATGATATATACCTTCAACAAGTGATTGATGATGATGATTAGGTTAGAGTTGTCACACCTGTCGACTTCATACATATCGATCATATCATGTTCTTGTGGAGGACCTGTGGTGGCAAATGGATCTAGAAGGAACGAGATGAGGATAACACGGCCTCTCCTTCGACAATCTCCGCAAAGATATGGCATATTGCATCCCTGTACTTATTGAAGTGGGATACTCCACAGACATCGTCAACAAGACATTGACTAGCTTATGTCAACACCCAAAGAAGTATTGGACCAAGTTGGTCCAAGGTATGTCATGGTGGGGCAGTTCATCACTGAACCTCTCCTAGATCTCATTAAAGGATTTTTGGAGTCTTTGAGAGATGATAGCGATCTTCGACCGCATAATATTGAGGCGACAGAGAGGATAGTACTTGTGTAGGAAAAATGACTCCATTTCATCCCAATTCGTCTCCACCTTCCCCAGATGGTTGACCCAGTATAGTGCTTTGCCCTGAAGACTAAATGGGAATATAGTCATATTGACTACACCCAATAGGATGTTGGGGGTGGTGAGTGGTACAATAGATGCGGCCGAACTACTATAAATTTATATATGGCTCCTCATTCGAATTCTGGTGGAAGATGGGGAGGAGAGAAATGATTTGTAGCTTTAGCTCAAAATGTCCTTGGACTGGTAGAATCTGGATCCACTAATTGATGCGGTCGGCCCCAGGGTTGTATGATTGCTTCAGGTTGTCCTCTTACTCCTCCCTCGTCACCTATGTGGGGTACATCTATTGAGAGATCATCTCTATCATCATGGATATAATCACCTCCTTCTCGAGGTGTCTCCTTCTCTTCGGATCTCCTCCTCAAATTGTCCAACATATCTTAGAAAGAAACCTGAGCTAGAGCGTGGTTAGTGAGTTGTTGTTGAATGGCCTGGATGGAGGCAAAGACCTGGCTATTGACTTCATTCTTACTGGGTCCAGTGCCATGCTATATTTCTATCTTTGTATTCTACTACTTGGGTCCCTTTCCTATTCTTGTTGGATCCATCTCTAATACTGATGGGGAATGAATGTGATGAAGATCGGGGTCAAGATCTGTAATGGGAAATATACTCCGATTAGTCTTTATGCAAGCACCACATGAAGAGAACAATTCAGAATTAGAGTCAATTTTGAATCTTATTAAGGATTGAAATGAATATAGAGTAAAATCTTTCTCCACCCAAAAAGGATAGAACTCGAGAAGAGAGTTTTCCTGGTCTGGGTGAGGAAGAAGAAGCGGGGAGTCCTTAGGGTGGTTCACGGAGTCTGAACCATGCACTTGGGAATCACCACAAATTATTGGAGATGTCGAGCTTGAGGAGTCGATGAGGGTGTCAGTGGAATCACAACAAAGTCATCCTAGAGTCATCATCTCGAGGAACGAGAGAAGAGCGGGTCAGAAGAAGAATACAATGATAAACGAGAAATAAATGTAGTGTAAAATAGTAGAAGGCTCACGATGAGCAGGGATGAAAGAGGAAGTAAGAAAAGGAGAATGTCAAAAACACATAAGTGCGTGGGACTTCGATCCTTGAACCTACTCTAAACAAACAAACACCAAATAAAATGGATTCACCAATGCAACCCAATGTGAAGATGTAAGAGTTTAATTATCTTTTCAATTTTAGAGTTATTGATCAAGAAAATTCTCACGAGTCCTTATCGGCTAGCCCTAGTGGAGAGCGGGTACTATCAGGAAAGTATCCACGTGCTTGTTCCACCTCTTTTTATCTTGTGATCTGTACTTTTTGAGATCGTCAATATCGATCTTGGGTGGCTACTCAGCCAAAGAAAAGGGAGAGGAAGTCAATAGGTGAAACCACTACTTCCCTCATAAGCAAGGTAGTCAGATGCAAACCGATGAGACAAACACACCTGTGAGGGCATGACCTAGGCTCAGTACTTCAGACCAACTCGGATGCTCCACACAAGGCAGGAACACCATCGTCGATAAGGCCTCACTCGATCACGTAAGATAGAAGCATCATTACTTCGTTGGTCATAGGTGGTAGTTGAGGCAGCCACGGATCGGGTTTTGGCTTTGTTCCTTAAGGGTCATGCCTCAATCTGTTTGGAATGTACCTGAATACAAAGTGGCTTTGTGAGCCCAAACAATGATGTTTGTTACGAATTTTTTAGGTCAAATTGCAATTAATAGTCCTCTTGTTTTAATATTTGATTTTCATCTTTTTTGAGTATTTTTAATAAATTAGGAATAATGATTTTTTGGATTTTTTTAATTCCTATGTGATCCAAAATATGAGGGAGATAGCGAAAAAGCAATGCAAGTGGACATGAGGACGGAAATTTGCCATCATCTCAAATGATGTATGAAGAGATAGAAGACTTATAGTGCTTCTTAGCTCTCTCCATGAGGGATGCAAGGCAAGGAAATTTTAAGATTAATCTATATGTTGATATGTGCACGAAAAAATCACCCTAAACAGGAATTGTCATTAACGAGAAGAACCAAATGCTAAATACAAGAAGAGAAACCTATGGTTTGATCTTGGAGGCTCTTTAGTTCCCACCACGTGGTTCCTATAAACGATGTATGGAGACCTCTCACGTTGTGTTGTTTCACGTTCAAGTATTCAACAGTTAATTTGATCTAAGCTCAAACATAGAACTATAGGTACATGCAGTCTATTAGGGGTTTGGCCTTAGATTACCGAGCAAGCAATCCTACAAAACGAAGGGCTCATTCCATAAAACAAAAAAATAAGGTAGAAAACTCAAAACACGGGAAACAAAGAAAATAAAGGTGACAAAATCTAAAGAAAATCCGGTGAGACCCCAAGTGAACAAACACTTGAAAATTGGGATAAGTATCCAAATCCACTTGTATTATTACAAATTAATTTATATAAAAATAAATGTCACTCTCTCACAAAAATAAAAAGAAAGGCTACGCTAAATGTTCCTCTTTCTCTCTCCTTATCTCTCCTCTTGGTCCACGTGTAGAAGGACCAAGTCTTCTTGACTCGGGTGCTCCAACAACCTAGGTGGTCATCGTCGTCTCAAAGTCCCTCACAAATAAAATATAAGTGAAAATATTAGAATAATAAATAATAATACAAATTAGAAAATAAACAAAGAAAAATAATGAAATAAAATGAACCCAACAAAATATCTTACGTGTTGCTCCCCAGCATTGGTGACATTTGTTTAATTAAATTTTGTACAAACAACAACAAAGCCTTTTCCCACAATTAAATAGGGTTGGCTACATGGTTTCTTCGCATCCATTTAGATCTATGTTAGGCAATTCCCGGGCTTATATCGAAAAAACTAAGATCCCAACGTATAGTCTCTTTCCAACACTTTTAGGTCGTCCTCGCCCTCTCTTAGTCATCTCAATATCCCAACACTCACATCTCCTAATTGGTGCATCAGCTAATCTTATTTGAAAATGACCAAACCATCTTAAGCGGTTTTCTCACATCTTATCCTTGATCAGAGCTACACCAACTTTCTTTTTTATTGCCTAATACTGAATCCGATCTTTACGTGTGTGTACACACATCCACTTTCATAATTTCATTTCTGCTACATCCATTCTCTGCACATGTCTATGGTTCACAGGCCAACATTCATATCCATAAAGCATAACAGGTCTCATGGCTTCTTCGTAAAACTTTCCTTTAAATTTTAATGGAATTTTCTTATCACATAGCACTGCAGAGGCACCTCTCCACTTTAGCCAGCCTGCAATTATTCTATTAATAACATCTCCATCAATTTCCCCATCATGTTGCAAAATAGATCCCATATATCTAAAAGAATCTCTCTTCTGAATGTTATCGTCACCAATCTTCACCTTGATTCCTTAACCGTTTCTTCAATCAAGAGTGCACTCCATATATTCCATCTTAGCCCTACTTATACGAAATTCTTTAGACTCCAATGCATGTCTCCAAACCTCAAGCTTCTCATTTACTACATCTCTAGTCTCGTCAATCAACACAATATCATCAGCAAATGACATACACCAAGGTAACTCATCCTGAAAGTGACTTGTCAACTCATCCATAATCAAAGTAAAAAGAAATGGACTCAAAGCTGAGCCTTGATGTAAACCAATGTTGATGTCAAAATAGTCAGTATTCCCGGACGGCATCCTCACACAAGATAAAGCCCTATCATACATAACTTTTATGAGGTTAATGTATAGGACATGTACTTGTCTCTTCTCAAAAACTCTCCACAATATCTCTCATGGAATAGAATCACAAGCCTTCTCCAAATCGATAAAGATCATACGAAGGTTCTTACTTTTAGCTCTATAAATCTCCATTGTTCTCCTCAGTGAATGGATGACATCAATAGTTGAGCGACCTGGCATGAATCCGAATTGGTTTTCTTTTACTTTGGAAACTTGCCTCAACCTTCTTTCGATCAGACGTTCCAAAATTTTCATAGTGTGACTCATCAGCTTGATACAACTATAATTTAAACAATTTTGAATGTCTCCTTTATTCTTATAAAGAGGCACCACGATACTCCTCCTACAATCTTTAGTTATTTTCTTGCTTCACCGAATAACATTGAATAGATTTGTAAGCCAAGTCAAACCACACTCACCTAAAACTCTCCATAGTTCTGTAGGGATGTCATCCAGTCCTACACCTTTCCTAGGTCTCATAACCTTCAACGCCTCCTCTACTTCCTTTCTTTGTATTCGTCTATAGCTTGCACAATTCAAGTAACTTTCACTACTAGCTCCCAAAGTGATCTCTTTATTTCCTTGTGGTCCTACACTCCAATGAAAAGTTTATGGAAGTATTGTTCCCATCTAGTCTCTATATCCTTTTGAGTAATAAGTACGTGACCTTCCTCCTCCTTAATATATCTCACTTGAGATAGGTCTTTGGTCTTTCTTTCTCTTGCTTTGACCAACCTGAATATACTCTTCTAGCCCTCCTTAGAGTGGATATCTTTATACAAAACTTCATAAGCTTTTGACTTAACTTCGCTTACAGTCTTCTTTGCTTCGTTCTTCATTATTTTGCAGTTTGGGACAATTTCCTCTGTTGTATCCTTCGACAAAGATTTAAAGCATGCTCTTTTAATTTTTAGCTTCTCTTACACCCCTTCAATCCACCACCTAGCCTCCTTTTGACCTGGAGTTGATCCCTTTGACTCACCTAGCTTCTCTGTGGCTACCTTTCAAATACAAGATAATACAGCCTCCCACATCTCGTTTTCTCTTCCGCTAACCTTATTCTTGGAGCTTGATTGCTTAAGTGGAAGATTCCACCATCTAGTTCTAGTGATCTTAGAAACCCTACTTTTCTTCACCATCCCTTTTATTTGCACATCCAAGACTAAAATGTGATGTTGGGTTGTCAAACTCTCTCATAAGATTACCTTGCAGTCTTTACATCACAATTGATCTCTTCTCCTCAACGTAAAGTAATTTATTTGTGTTCTAGTAGGGCCACTCTTGTAAGTAATTAAATGCTCCTCCCTCTTCATGAAGAGAGTGCTATGAAAAGATTATATGCCATTACAAAACACAGAATAACTTTTCCCTCTTCGTTTCTATCCCCAAAACCATGTCCTGCATGAACACTAGCACACCCTGAAGCATCTTTTCCCACATGTCCTTTAAGATCTCCACCTATGCAAATCATCTCTATTTGAGGTATTCCTTGTATAATCTTATCCAGATCCTCCCAAAAAGTTTGTTTAGTCCTTTCATAAAAACCAATTTATGGTACATAAACTGAGATGATATTCATAATTTCTTCTTCAAGCACCAATTTTATCAAAATAACCCTATCCCCTAATCTTTGCACCTCAACCACACAATCCTTCAAATCCTTATGAACAATCACTTCAACATTGTTTCTGCCCTTATCTTTACCTAAATACCAAAGTTTAAAGTCTGTCTTCTCGATCTCTCTTGCTTTCTCTCCAACCCATTTAGTCTCTTGAAGACAAAGTATATGAATCTTCCTTCTTTCCATCATATCTGCAATCTCCATCAATTTTCCAATTAGTGTGCCAATATTCCAACTACCAATCCGCAACTTCCTTTGTAATCTCTTTTGGACTAACTTCTTTACTCGCATGCATCCATTATGCGGGAATCCTTGCAAATTTTCGACTGCATCCAGGCGATGATGCAGCGGAACTAGCTTATTTACCCGAATGTCTTCTTCATGCGAGAACCCTCGCAAATTTTGAACTACATCTAAGCTGCGATGTAGCGGCCCTTGCCAATTTTTCATTGCATTTGGGTGATGTAATGCATCGCAAGTATGGAATGCCCCAACGCAATCTATATGTTTGCTTAAATCCATGTTGAAAAGATCCGACTAACATGAGGAAACTACCTAAATAATATATTTTTTTAAAAAAATACTATTTAGGAAGTTGTCTCCGTATGTTTTACGCTAGTTGTCGGCTACCTAACGCAACCCTCTTCATTTACCCGGGCTTGGGACCGGCCATGGCTGAGTGAATCAACTTTTATGAGGGTCTAAAATAATATCCTTATGGGGGCGAAGATATATTGTCGCTGAGGCGACCGCTCACGAAAGTCAACTAAGACAACAATCAACCCATACAATGTAAAGATAAAGCAATGCAAGCAAGTGTGAATCAAAATTTATTATAACCCTACAATAAAATATGTATAGTGGATAATTATGGTAGGGTATCAAACATATGGTGAACGGGGGGTAGACAACAAAAAATGACTCAAAAGGACAACACGTGTTTTTAGGCTTTCATGAGTTTTGGTATTTTTGTGGGGTTTTTAATTATTTATTTTTTAGAATTTTTGTTTTATATATTTTTATATTTTTAATTTTATAACTTTTCATCCTCTTTTGAAATTTTTAGATTTTTTATTTTTATAATAATTATAAATAATTATCAAGTAAACATAGCTATATATGAGGAAAATTTATTTTATATTTATAGATATGGCTATAAATACTCAAAAATCACAAAATGAAATATTGTTGTATTTTTTATATTTTCCTCTATTTTTAACATTATTCTTATGATTTTTACTAATTATATTGGATTTTTAATCAAATTAATGAGTCAAAACAATGACTATAATAAATAAGCTGAACTATTTTGGAATTTAAAAATAGCTAAAAGCCACATAATTTTCAAAATCTTCTTTTAATATATAATATTTATATAAATAAAATTCATAAACAAAAATAAGTAATTTTGGATTTCTAAATTTTTTTTAAAATTTTTATAGCCTTTAAACTTTTATTAATTTATTTTCAATTTTTAGGATTTTTGGTATGCAGGTTAAAATTAGGACAATAAAAAAAATACAATTTTTTGAGAATTTTTCAAAATATTTTTTATTTTTTGCATTTTCCTAAGCTAGATAATGAAAAATAGCTTTGTTTTTCAATCAATAGAAAAATAGGATAAAATACCTTAATAAATATACGGTTGATAGAATAATATATAAGGTATTAATCCTATTTTTTTATGAATTTTTAGTGTAGAGGACTACTTTTACCAAAGTAAAATATACAAAATATCTAAAATATTTAATGCTACAAACAAAAGTTTATGTACTAAATATAAAATACAAAAATTATAAGGGAAGTAGGCAAAACTACCCCTTAAAGGCATGGTTCGACGGTCAGATGCGATCTACTTTCCATGCATCAACTCCTCAATGATGGATACACCTTCGCAGATAATGGGTCTTGATTAGAATGCGACTGAAGAACTAACATCTAATGGACCTCACATCAAACGGTGGTTGTGCAATCTAGAAATCATGCACAATCGGGCGATTGGGAAGTAGCCAAGAAGAACAAGGAAGATAAAATGTTCTTATGAGCTTCGATCGGACGTGGCCATGTCCTCCCGCGATCTTTGGTGCCGTAAAATGGCCACGAAGGTGCCTGGAAACAACCTGGACCTGCTGGACAACTCATATGGTTTCGATGACCACTGTAGAGCATCTCAAAGCTCGAGAAAGGTTAGGAGCTCTAGGTTTATGTTCTTTGACAAGATTCCTTAGCCTCCAACACATGTAGTGTCAGTCCCAACAAGAAAAGACGAAGGCACAGGAGGTCTGATGAGTAGAATGGAATGGAAATGAGTCAAGGCAATGTTCTCTACCAATGTGATGTAGTAGAAGAATGAATCTCCTGATCTGAGCAAGTTCAGGGGGAATGGAGGTGTCCAGGTCAAAGAAGCAGTGATGGGGAACAAGATGGGGGCGAAAAATGCTAATGAGGACGGTTGATGCATGATGCAGAGTATTACTCGAGCTCAACTCCGCCGAACTATTATTTTCTATTTTTAACAAAATACAACCAAAATTAACTTGAAATAAAACCTATCGTACGTAACTACTAACCCTATAAATTTAAAATGTAAGGAAAAAGATGCTCACATGCTCGATGGAGCTTGGAGCATAGCTCACGATGGAGCTGGATGG
Source organism: Ottelia alismoides (assembly GCA_037367405.1). Taxonomy (NCBI): domain Eukaryota; kingdom Viridiplantae; phylum Streptophyta; class Magnoliopsida; order Alismatales; family Hydrocharitaceae; genus Ottelia; species Ottelia alismoides. The sequence continues at coordinate 124,785 of JAZKJV010010158.1, read as the reverse complement.
CGGAGCTCTGATCTTCAACCTCATCCGTCTTCCTACACGCTAAAGGTGTCCTCAACATCCCTGTTGTCACCAGGAAGATTCTAGCACAAGATTTGGGGATTTCATGGATTACGGGAGACCAAGAATCAAAGGGAGTCAGAGTAGGAACATATATACAAGGAAACTTTGACTCAGATTAGATCGATGACCAAGGTTCCATTGATCAAGGAAAGTTTGGTGCGTAAAAGATCAGTAATTAGTAAACAAAATCAAAGAATAAAGAGAGTCGAAATGATGCAATGAATGATGGGGAAAAATCGAGGAATTAGGGTGATTAGTAGCTTTTGACAGGCCTATGGTGCAGGGGGGGCATTTGACCGGTTGGTCAACCAAGATCGCCCCCTAATGGGCAACGTAGGCGACATAAGGACAAACTGAAAAATAAAATTCAAAAATATATAGAAATTAAATAGTAAATGGTTTTATTTTTTCTTAAAACATGAAAAATATTTAATATTTTGTATAGTATTTTAATATGATTTTTATTTATTTTTTTGAGTTGATTTATTATGAGTTATTTTTTTACAAGAATGTATATATGTATTTTTTCCATATATAATGTGTATTTACTATTTACTTTGTATTTGGATTTTATTATTTTATAAACATATTTTATATATTCATAACTTATTCAAATATACATAAATATATTTTTATTGTATTTTTTTGAAGTTATTTGTATACTTAATTAATTATACGTATTTTTTACATATGTATAAGTATCTATAATTCGTCAATGTATTCTTGTATACATATTTATTTAGTATATTTTTAATGGCTTTATTTTAATTTGACTATGTACACGAGTTATAAATAATATTTACAACATTATAAAAATATGAAATAATGAAAATATAAAGGATAAATAAAATGAATTTTTTATTTAGGTATACTACACAATAGGGTCCAAACCAAACTTTTGCATCTTAACTCTAGTTTAAATGAAACCACCTAAATTAAATAGTTAATAAAAAGTAATATACAACTGAAGGTGATTTTATGAATTCATAGTTTATATGGAGAAGATACAAGTCTTTGAAGTTGGGATTTTGCAATTTTATTCTGAGTACGGAAAGGTCATTGTGCATTGTTTTTGTGTGAAATAAATTTTGTATTTTTCTATATATTTTTATCTACATAATTTATGTACAAAGTTTATTGATTTTATATGTAAATAATAAAGAAAAAAAATTGGCCCCAAAATTGATTTATATGGGATTTTTGAGTTAGGGTTTTATTTCTTATTTTGGCTCTTATATCCCACTACATTATTCTTTGTCGACCTAGTCATCATGGTGCCTAGGTCTCAGGGTTTATGTTCACTCAATACCTTTGGTATTTCATTTCTTTTATCTTCTTTATTCTTTTATTTGGGCTTTAAATACAATGTTTTATACAATAATTTACATAATCACTAACAAATGTTATTTTCTGTAATATTTACATGCATTTTGCTCGAGTTTAAAGGCAAAAATGAACGAATAAAGGTTATGAAATGGAGATTCATCACCCTATGAACTCAGGGAGCTCATCTTAAAACACAATAATGAAATCGACAATAGATATGAATGTGTCATGCTATATATACAACTTCAATAACTGTCTCTTGACTACAAAAGGCAGTGCATTGGGTGACAATTCAGATATCAATAAACTCCTATTGTCATGCACAATTTTCCCAATAAAAGGCTCACTCCACTTGTTGTTCAGTTTGCCCAGGAAGATATTTAACTTTACATCGAACAACCACACCTTCTGTCTAGGTTCAAATGACTTTCTACGGATGTGTTTATCATGTCATTTTTTTACTTTCTATTTCTACATCAGGTTGTTGCCATATGCATAATCTCTAGATTCAAGCAAATGGTTCAAATCAACTTTTTGTTCTTGCCTGCCTTCCCAGAATATAGGTCGCACATGTTCAATGCCCAAAGTGATTTGTGAATTATATCTAGAGGCAAGTGACATGGCTTGCCATAAACAAGGCGATAGGGAGACTTGCCGAGAGGAGACTTGTATGTTGTGCGATATGCCTAAATAACTAAGTCAAGCAGTTGTGACATATTCATCATGTATGGTCACACAAGCTTCTGTAGTATAGTCTTGATCTCCTTGTTTGAGAATTGATGCCGAACCATTGTATTGAGGGTGGTAGAACATTGTAATCTGATGCTCAATGTCATATTTTCATTCAACTTCTTGATATCTTTATTAATGAAGTGTTCCCCCATTGAATATGGGAATTTTGGAATCCCGAACCATGATATGATGTTCTCTTTCATGAAGCAAAAGAATGTGCGACTATCTACAATTCGAGCAGGGATTGCCTCCTCCCATCTGCTAACATAATTGATGGCCAACAAGATGTATTCAAACCCCAGACTAGGGAATGGGCCATGAAATCAATGGCCCAAGCATCGAAGATGTCAGAAATCTGAATGTATTTCAAAGGCATTGTGTCTGGCATACTGATGTTTCTGGCCATCCACTGACAGTAAGTACATTTCTTGTCATAGTCCATTACATTCTTGAAAAAAGTTAGCCCCCAATGGCCACATTGGAGTACTTTCGATACCTTCCTCTTTCCATAATGGCGTCCACCTTCTTCAAGCTTTTGACAATGGTCTAGGACACCTATGATTTCCTCATGAGGTATGCACCTCCTCCAGATGCAATCTGTGGCCTCTCTGAAGGGATGTGGATCCTCCCACTTGTAAAAGTGAAAGTCATCCAAGAATTTATCAACTTTGATCTTCGGCTAGTACGGTGGAGTCTTCTTGGAGACAAGATAGTTGACGATGTCCGTAATCAAGGGGAGATAGGAGATAGAAAAGATTGCCTCATATGGAATGGTATATGGTATTTCTACTCATGAGTCCCTACATCAATGATTCTAGAATGATGATCCACCACCACATTTTGACGCCTTGTTTATCACGAATTTACAAGTCAAATTCTTGGAGTAGAATAATCCAACGAATCAGATGATGCTTAGCATCTTTCTTGCTTTGTATATACTTGATTGAGGAATGGTTAGTGTATATTATCACCTTAGATACGAGAAGATGCGATCTAAACTTTTCTAGGGCAAGCACTATGTCTGGTAGCTCTTTCTCTGTTCCTGTGTAGTTCTTTTAGGCTTCATCAAGTGTTCTGCTAGTGTAATGCATTACAAATGGCAACCCTTCTCATCTTTGTCCTAACATAACATCGATTGCGAAGTCAGATGCTTTGGTCATGATCTCAAAGGATAGAGACCAATCCGATAGCTGGAGGATAGGAACATGTGTAATCAGATCACTCAAAAAATTGAAGGATTGGAGGACTGGATCATCGACCACAAAATCGACCTCCTTACAAAGCACCCCAGTCAATGGTCGGGCAATCTTGCCATAGTCTTTAATGAATCATCTACATCACCGACATGCTCCTAAAATGACTGGACCTGCATCAGATTTATCGGTGGCTCAAGTTTCGCAATTACATCCTCATTTCTTGGGTCAACCTCCATGCCATGCTTAGAAATGATGTGACCCAACGCAATTCCCTCAGTCACCATGAAGTGACTCTTCTCCCATGAAAGTACAAGGTTCAGCTTGCAACATCTTTTCAGAACTCGGTCTGAATATCCAAGATACAGATTGAAGCTATCACCGTAGATCGAGAAGTAATCCATAAAAACAATAATAAAACCACCTACCATATTTGTAAATACCGCCAACATGCATCTCTAGAATGTGGCAGGTGTGTTACGCAAATCGAAGGGAATTCTACAGAAGGTGTATGTTCCGAACCGGCAGGTGAATGTTATCTTCTTTTGATCTTCTAGAGCGATGAAGACTTGATTATACCTTGATTATCAGTCCAAGAAGTTAAAGTGGTCCTTCAGGGCCAATCTTTCGACTATCTGATCAACGAAGGGTAGCATAAAATGATCCTTCTTGGTTGCAAGATTCGACGTTGTAGTCTACACAGACGCACCATGAAGTCAACACTTTGGTTAGAATTTCCTCTCCTTTGTCATTGGTGATTATGATGATCCCTAATTTCATGAACATTACATGCAATGGGCTTAACATTTGTTGTTAGAGATAGGATAGATAAAATCCTACATCACACCATTTGCTAATCTCTTTCATGACCACCTTCCGCAGATTTGGATTCAATCTTCTCTGAAATTCCCGGGAGGGCTAGCTATCTTCTTTAAGATAGATGTAATGCGAGCACAGTGATGGGTTTATCCCTTGGAGATCCGTAATATTGCAGCTAATTGGCATGTTGTTTCGTTCAAGAAACTCAAGCATATGATATTCCAGTTATTCAGTCAGATAAAAAATGACAATGAAAGGATTCATGTCTGGCCCACCTACAATGAAGGCATACTGCATGTTGGAGGGAGGAGGCTTGTGCTCTGGGGGAGAAGTAGTCGGCTTGGTGGTGACCTCAGAAACTGTGTCAGGTATTGTCTCTTTCAGCTCAGTTGTCCACCCCTTGACATTCAGAATTAGAATTCAAAATATCACACATATTTGTAACAAATTCATCTTGCTCAAACGAGGATGGTTGTTCAAAAATCTCACTGTAACCATAAGCAAGGATCTCATCATCGAAGATATCGGTAAATTCGACTTTGCCTTCCAAGCTTCCCTCGGGGGAGAGTGATAAATACCCATTTCATCACCCTTATTCTATCATTTTGGCCTTAAAAACCCTAGCTAATTGATGTAGATAACATTATTTTGTACAAATTAACATTCATTATTTGTTCTGTTTATTATGTCTAAAATACAATTTTAATGCCCAAATTATAGAATAAAGAAAAGAAAAGAAAAAAAAATAAAATGTCAAAGGTATTTTATGACCCTTGACCCCGAGAACTAGGCATCTTGATAACTAGTCGATAAGGAATAAAGTAAGAGGAGATAAGGGCCAAGAATACGTCACTAAATCCAATTAAAACCTCATTCTTTTATTCATTATTAATTCATTTTTTAGGATCTATTTTATTTTCAATTATTTATACGTCAAATAAAGAAACTTTGTACATGAAAGTTGTAAATAATATTATATTGAAAAATACAAAATTTAATTCATACAAAAATAATATATAATATACTTTTTATACTCTAAATAAAAAGCCAAAATCCAAACTCCTAGATGCATATAACCAAAATAAAACTCAAAATGTATCAAAATCACTTTAATTGCATATAACTTTTAATAAGTTATTAAATGAAGGTGGTTTCATATTTTTTGGAGTTATGATGTGAAAGTTAGGTTTTGGACACCTATTGTATAGTTTACCTATATAAATTATTTATTTTATATATTCATTATTATTTTTATAATTGTATATTTTTATTATTTTCTAAATATTATTTATAACACTTTTACATAATAAAAATACTAAAAAACATAAATAAAACACATAAATAAAATGGTATACAAAAATACATATATTATACTTCTATATTTAATACTCATAGTTAATTAATTGTAAATATTATATCAAAAAAATTATAATAAAAATATATTTATGTATATAAAATAAGTTAAAGTTTTATAAAATAAAATAATAATAGAATAAAATAAAAAATGCAAAAAAAAACAAAAGTTACAAAACATACATGATTATACATGTAAATAAGACCTTAAAAAGAAACTTATAATAAATAATCCCATAAAAATAAATAAAAATAAAATAAACATAGATATAAAATATGAAAAAAAATTATTTGAAACCAAAAATTTATAAACTCATTTGCTATTTTATTTTCAATTTACAATGAACTTCATTTATATTTTGTATTCTTGCAGCTGACGTGGACCAACGAGGGCTTAGCCTTGGTTGACCCAGGTCAACTGCTCATCCCACGTTCATACCCAGCTTTTGTCAGACGGGCCCGATCTTCGTCGATTATTTGCCATCATTACTTACGATCTATTAGATCAATTTCTTCTGCAAACGTGTGCCTTGATTAATGTTCCCCCACATCGAAATCAAATATTGGTCGAGTGCTCCATCCCGATGAAGTGTTCCCTGCACATATACTCCTATGTCACCTTCCTCGAGTTTTTGGTCCCTATTCTGCCTATTGACCCTCGATTTGAGCTTTGAATGAGCAGCCTGGTGATAGTAGGAGCTCATCCAGCCCTTAGGCATGATGTTTGGCATTGAATCATTGTCTAATTAGTGCCTCATCAACATCCTCGTCGAAGCTCTTGCTCCTGGTCATCCTTCAATAGTAGCTTCTATTTTCTTCGCTCTTTCTATTCCTTAGCATAGTAGTAGCTTAAGTTCTCTTTTTATTTCACTCAATTCCACTCATTACCATGTGAAATGACATTTCACTGCACGACAGAGCTTCAGCTTGCCGCCCTGTTCCAGCCACCTCCGTCTCATTCTGCCTCGTTGTTCACAATCATCTCCTTACCCTTTGCCCTCTGATCAGTGATAAATCTCCATTTCATCACCTATCATTTTGGCCTTAAACCGATATCTAATGCATGTTAATAGCATTATTTTGTACATATTAACATTCATTAGTTGTTCCAATTATTGTATATAAAATAATGTTTTAAATGCCAAAAATATATAATGAAGAAATAAAAGAAAAAAATAAAATACCAAGGGTATTTTATGACCAAAAACCCTAAGACCTAGGCATCTTGATCACTAGGTCGATAAGGAATAAAGTAGGGGGAGATAAAGGCCAATAATGCAATAAAAATCTCATTTATTCATTCATCATTTATTCCTTTTCTGAGATGGAATTTATTTTCCACTTTTTTATACCTCGATTAAAGAATCATTGTATATGAAAGTTGTAGATAAAAATACATAGAAAAATACAAAATTTATTTCATGTAAAAATAATATTCAATGTACTTTCTATACACAGAATAAAAAGCCAAAACCAAAACTTCCCAGACTCCTATCTCTCAAATAAAAACTCAAAATGTATAAAAATATTTTTAATTTTATATAAATATAATAAACTATTTTAATGAAGGTGGTTTCATAGTTTTTAGAATTACTATGTGTAAGTTAGGTTTGGACCCCTATTGTACTATATACCTGAATAAAATAATTCATTTTATTTATTTTTTTATTATTTTTATAATTTTACATTTTTATAATTTTGTTAATATTATTTATATTAAATTTACATATTAAAACTAGGATAAACCGCAGAAAGCATTAAAATAAATAAGGTACAAAGATAGATTGATAAAATACCTATAATTATACATATATAATTTATACCCTATTTATTTAAGTACACATATAACATCAGAAGAATATAATACACAATATATTTATATATTAAAAATAAGTTATAAATATATAAAAGAAGATAATAAAACAATAAAATCAATTATATAAAATAGAAATAAAATAAAAAATCATTGTTAAAAATGTGAAAAGCCATTAAAAATCCTAAAAATAAACTTTTCTATTTCTAAATTTTATTTATACTATTATCTACCTAATAAAATTCATTCAAATATTTTTTTGTGTATTTTTCTATTTTTAATCTACATTTAAATTTCGGGCTATTATTTAATCCCAGATTTGGGATATTTTTGAATTTTAAATGGCATAAAAATTCGAAAAATTCAAGAAAATCATAGAAGTATTAGATAAATATATAAAACCAAAAAATAATGTATTTAAATTATTTTTATTAGTTATAATTATATTACACTATTTTATAAATAGCCTTATGTATTATATTATGTATTTAAAAAAAAGAGAAATTAGAAAATTAGAAAATATAAAAAAAACATAAAAATTGAAAACAAAAAAAAATATCAAAATAAAAAACCCATAAAAGAGTAATATACAAAAATTAAAAAATCCACAAAAAATAATAAATGGACAAGAGAAAAGAATAAATTTTATGAGCTTATTTACCTCGATCTACCGTTTGCTCCCTGAGTTCACATGTACACGTTCTCACACCTATATACATTTGTTGTAGAGTTATAATAAATTTTAACTCCACATTCTTGTTGTTTATATCTTGATTTATATTGTGGGTTAATTGTTTATTGACCTGGGTTTTGTATGCGGTCGCTTCAGCGACATCGTAGTTCTTACCTTGTGTAGACTACTTTAGACCTTTGCAAAATCTGTATCATCAAATGGCGTCATCTCCGGGGAGGAAGGCTACATAGATTGGTATTTTTATTTGTTCATACTCTCTTGTATATTTTTGTCATTTATTTATTTCTACCTTATTTGGTATTATTTGTATCTAGTCTAATCAATCTTCCTTTTTCGACTTTATTGTGAGGGACCGCTACGCGAGGGAGGACCTGTGCACGCAAGTAAGATGGAGCTGATTTCTAACTTAGCCGACAAAAGAGAGAAGCAAAAGAAGACTCGATGGAATATTTGAAAACAAGCTCTTTTATCTTTTTTTATTTTAGTTTTTATTTTAATTTTATTGTTTGTTCTAATTAAAAGCGAGAGAGAGAGTGACAATTCTAATTGTAATAATTCAGACTCTCATGGGCACTGCTACTTCATGAGGTACATTGCCCAAGGGATTATTCCCGTGGGGACATAGTCGGATTTTGTCGTGTTTTCATTACTTTCTTTTTATTTGATTTTCACATTTAGTGTTATTTGTTTTGTGTGAATGAGCTCTAGCTTAGGATGTGCTTGATCAATAGATTAAGGACCAAAGCCTTGATATATTGGCATGAACTTACAGCTTTGCTTTTGCACTTAGTTAAATCGTAATTGTTAATTATTCAGATTTGAGATCGAGCATCGACAGAGGTCATGTACAACGCTGGAAGGACCTGTTGTGGCAGGCACCATGTGTCATCGAAGACCGAAACTTGGTCTCTTTTCTAAATAATTAGCCTATGGTGCTTCACGCTAATAGTATATTCTTATCTAGGGTAATTTCATTTGCATGCATTTGTAAGTATAGCTTTCAATTCTATTATGCATCTCGCATGGAGGGAGTTGGGAAGCACTGTAAGTCTTCTGACTTTGCATGCATCATCGATTTCCGACTTGCACAGCTTTTCCGACCTTCTCCCTCTGATTTTGATCACCTAGGATGCTAAATGGATTTGAAAACTCGTTAGGCGTGTGCATTGAAAAATAACAAAAATATGATAACCTAAATAAAATCGGGACTGCTAACTCTATTGGACTTTAAACATAAGCGTAATGGACTGATTGCTTTGGGGAGAGCAACCCCTATTTGTTTGTGCATTTCATTCTCACATACACACTAAGGATTAGTGCCCCAATCCCAAGCCTATCTTTGTGGTTGTACAACTTTTTGTTGCTCACCTAACTCTAAAATCAAAAAGATAAAAGACCACTATCTCGGTCTTCACAGTGTTGAGTAGGTGAACATGGTGTTTGCTTTCTACATTGATTGTGATTTTGGGTCCATCCGCGTTCATCATTCTTTGAGTTAGTAGATTCTTGAGTGTGTGAGTTCTTGTTTTTATTAAGTCCCATTTTTCTTCTTTATTGAGTCTTGATATTCGGTCTCGATTTTCACCTTCTTAGCAGGATTTTGCGGCTATCCTCACCCATATCACACCATCTTTGGTACGGCTCGTGGAGAGAGTCAAGGAGACTCTCTACTCGAGCCATGATTTTGTCTTTGTTTTGCCATCTTGCCCCCCCTCCTCGTCCCCTTTAGTGTCATCTCTTCTTTCACCCGGATTGTTGGGCTAGTAGATAAGGACATGATTGAGATTTATGGATTACATTGAATATTAGAGTAAGTCAGGAAGGTTTGAGGATGTTGAGATTGGTGTGACATTTTGGTGGATTCGACTTTTGATATGTGCATATAGACTATTAAGGATTTTGATTTTTTGGAACTATTACATGTGTGATTCTTCATTGAGGAATTTGGATCTCAAACACAGGATTGAGGATGTGATGTATTTTGGTGATCTGATGATGATTCCTTGAGCTCTGACTATACAATCCATTATGCAGTTCAATCCGTCTTGATTCGATTGATGTACTATCTCTTTCGATGCTTTAAAGCGACGGTGCTCGGAACCCATATGATCTAACTCACCTTATTGATTTATCTATCTACAATCTCCTCACTCTTCCATCCCCCTCTAGAACTTGAGGATATCCTTATGACATCTTGATCCATCTCAGCTATTTGATGGATTTGAGGGATCGCATTACTATTCCACTGCTGATCTCTTCTTCCTCCCTTAGTCTTATGCCCTCCTGATGATTGAATGATATTTTTTGAGGACTTGAGACTTGATGCCTGCCTTTACCTGATATTCTTTGACTTCGTTGGTGTTACTCCCCGAGGACTATTTGTGGGAGGATGTAAAACATTCTTTACGATTAGTTTCACTCACTGCTTGTGTATCCATGTTGATGGAACACAAAACCGAGTCATCTTATATGTGTTATCGGTCTCCCTATCAGATTGTGCATCCAATCTTTTGGAGCATGAGATTATTCTTCTAATTGTCTGGACTCCTTTGAGTCTTTTCTCCTTGATGGTCCTCGCAAGGATGAGCCATATTCTTTTGAATATTCCATGCCTAGTTCACAGAGTTCTACGATGGTAATCTGCGAGAGATTGTGACATTTTCTAGATTTTTTGGTCTCATCTATTGGGCAGCCGATCTATTGCCCACCGAGATCACTTCTAATGATCCATATGATGGATATGACTCCTTTGAGTCTACTCTCCTTAACGACCATCGTGAGGGGGAGTCCTATTCTAAATACTACTTGCCTAGTATGTATCACTCCTTGAAGGTTATCTGCGTGAGGATACATCATTTTGTGTGTACTCGGCTTCGCTTCTGGTGTATCCAATCTGGTGGAGCACGAAGCTGAGTCGTCTGATTTGTGTCCTCGGTCTCGTCACTAGTTGTGTCTCCACTATGTTGGAGCACGAGACTGAGTCTTCTGATCATTCTGACATCTCTGACTCATCTAAGTCTGCTCACCTTGATGACCCTCTCAAGGTTGAGACATGTCTTTTGTTGTTCGTTGTGTCCGTGATGTGTCAACCTTATGTCCACCGGATATTGCGTTGCATAGAGAGTCTCCTATTCTTCACTTTTCAAATCTTGATGAGACTATGATTGACATGGTGGAATATGTACTCCCTCCTCCATGTCGTACATTATCGGCTATGATCTCTCACTCTTTTCTTATGAGATGATGTTATACTTTCCGCTACTGATACATGGCTTAGTTTCTGATCTGTTGTCCCCGGTAACAGACTCCCACTTGATTGTATATATGGGTGTCTTTCTCTTTCTGACTCGTCATTCTCACAGGGAGATGATGATTAGAGTACACTAGTCCTTTGTCAGATATCGTCATGCACTTGACTAATCATTACGTCTTGTGTGTGTTTGTGCATATATATTTATGTTTTGTCTTTTCATTTCTTTTTTATCACGCATGTCATGTGTACCCCAGATCGTTCTCCATATATGTATGTCTATATTTAGAATGGACTTTATCCTAAGTATAGGGGGGTGCATCTCTCGCATTATTCTTTCTTCATTTTGTTTCAATACTTATGTTGTTGCCTATACTTTGGTATATCTCACCCTAAGTATAGGGGAAGTGATGCGTATATTCAGTCACCATATTTCCCTTTTTATTTGATTTCTATTGGTCCCCTCCACTGTCTCTTTTCTTACTGATTTTCTCTGCTATACTTAGGGATATCTCACCCTAAGTATAGGGGGAGACAGACTGAGCTGTGATCTGTTCATTCCCACCCTCGACCCTACCTACATGTAGATACAATATACTATACTTAGGATTATTTGATCCTAAGTATGGGGGATGGTCGACTTCTCATTCATTTTTTTATTCTCTCACGATTCGTAGGTCGTTGTAGTATAGGCTTTTTTATACTCAGTCGAGTTATTCTTCTCTTTTTCCTTTCGATTTACGAGGATAAAGCTCAAGCTAAGTATAGGGGGTTGTATATACTATGTATATACTTTAGCCAAAACTTGTAAGCTCATATTTTTAAATACATATGGCTAAAATACTATATATATACATATAATTCATTAAATGAATTAATAAAATAATGCATATTATTCCTCAAATTCTTTTTATATAAAAACTGGTTAATAATTCAAGTCAAAAATATTTTTGCAAAATGATTTGAAAAATGGTTTGAACCATTTGGAAAACTTTTTTGTAAAATATTTTTAACCTTTGTAAAAATATTCTAATTTGTAAAATTTCTTTTTCTTTGTGTGAAATAAAATGTTTTGAAAACCTATTTCGAAATGATTTTGAAAATGGTTGCAAAAATATATAGGAAAATCTATATCTACTATTTGAAAAATCTTTACAAAATGGCTTTCAAATGTTTATAAATATTTGCAAAAATTACTTCGTATTATAGTTTCCAAAATTATTTTCAAATAAGTTTGAGGAATATATGCATCATTAATATATATATATATATATATAACCTCTTTACCAAATGTTTATACATACCTCTATTAATCATTAATATCCAACCCTTAAATTTTTTAAACTCTCCATTATAGAAAATAAATAAAAAGAGGCACACCCATGTAAATAGATGTGCATATTTCCTATTGATGCCAAAAGTCTTTTTATTTAAATTTTCCAAAATATTTGCAAAATCTTTTGAAAATTGCACAATCAAAATATTTTCAGCATTGTGCGTATCATTTGCATAGCATTCTCAATTTTTCAGATTGAGTTTGATGATTGATCTAGTTTGAGTAAAGTTGACGATTGAAGCTTGGTTGGACCTTAATGCACCTAACTGCACCGGGACCTAATGGGAACTAGATTTAAGGTACTCCAAGTATATTCAGACTTAATTCTTTGAGACTTAGGGATGGGTTCAAGACTCCTCAACTTACTAACCAGAACATTTTGAGACACATGCATGACTCTTGTCGGCTGTGACCAAACATGGATATTTGCACCTTTTATTTGTCTCAACTCAGTTGGATTGGTGAGGGGGCTGTATTTGCTTATTTGAGACGCACATGAGTGGAAACATTCATCCTCGTCTAGGGAGGGATGTGCACCCCAACCCGTCTAGTGGCATCGACGTCCAAAGACAAGAGTCTGTGGGTTGCAATAATACCTCAAAAGAGGGATAGTGTTTGGGCTCAAGAGGAAGAACTCCTTGTGTAAATGTTGTTGTATATATTATTATAAAAAAGATTCCAAAAAAGTGGATAGGCCTGATTGAAAATAAAAATATCTATCGGATTGTACATATTTGTATAGTTAATAAGCAACAGTCATATCTTGTGAGCCTGCAGTAGGATGACTTGACTACATTGGTCATGCATCCCCGGATAGGTAGATACACTGGCTACCATCCTTTCTTCTCTTCACCCCCTTCTCTTGAGTCGGATGTACTTCAATTAGAAGGGAATACCCTGCTCCTCAAGGAAGGAGTTGTTTGATTAAGGAATCATTGGGTTGTCATCCTGGACAAATCAGTTCTTTTGTCAATGAATTTGAGAAGAGACACTATCACTTACACCGTACAAGTCAGCTTCATTGTCATAAGGGTCTACATATGATGTAGACTAGTTCTGGCATGGCTATTGTGGTGGTTTGAACTGAGTTTTGTGATTCTCGAAGGCTGTTGTGTTTTAAATTTGGTTCCCGACCAGGTTTTTCACACACTCTCACACCAAGGTCTGACCTGAGCTCCAAACTTTGATTTTGTGAAGACAAGTTTGAAAATTAAATTCAATCCCTCTTTTTCTTTTTCTTTATTCTTATTTTTTGCACTTATTGCATAAGTGTTTGCTTGGGACTAGCAAAGGCAAGTATAGGGGGGTGATGGATCTTCGTATCATCACCTTTGTTCTATCATTTTGGCCTTAAAAGCCCTAGATAATGCATGTAAATAACATTATTCTGTACATATTAGCATTCATTATTTGTTCCAATTATTGTATATAAAACAATGTTTTTAATGCCAAACTTATAGAATGGAGAAAATAAAAGAAAAAGTATAAAATACCAATGGTATTCTATGACCCTAAACCTCGAGACCTAGGCGTATTGATGATTGGGTCAACAAGGAATAAAGTAGGGGGAGATAAGGGCCAATAATACAATAAAAATCATATCTAATCATTCATCATTTATTCATTTTGTGGGACCTATTTTATTTTGCATTTTTTATACTTAAATTAAAGAAACTTTGTCCATGAAAATTGTAGATAAAAATACATAGACAAATACAAAATTTATTTCATTTAAAAATAATGTACACTGCACTTTCTATGCACATAATAAAAAGCCAAAACCCAAACTTCCTAGACCCATATCTCTCAAATAAAAACACAAAATATATCAAAATCACCTTTAATTGTACATAACTTTAATAAGCTATCTAATGAAGGTGGTTTCGTATTTTTTGGAATTACTATGTGAATGTTCCATTTTGGACCCCTATTGTACTATATACCCGAATAAAGTATTCATTTTATTTATTATTATTATTATACATTTTTATAATTTTGTAAATATTATATGTAGTACATGTACATATTGCAACTAGAATAAAACCATAATGAAAGCATAAAAATAAAATGAGGTACAAAGATATATAGAATAAATACCTATACTTAGACCTTTATAATTTATACCTTATTTATATAAGTGTACAAATAACATCATAAAAATATAATAAAAATATATTTATAGACCTAAAAACAAGTTATAAATATATAAAATAAGTGAATAAAATAATAAATTAATTATACAAAATAAAAATAAAGAAACCAAAACATAGATAAATATACCTATAAATACACCCTTAAAATTTAACATGTAATAAACAACACCAATAAATAAATAAAAATCACATTAAATTATTACAGAAAATAATTAACATTTTTTAATTTATAACCAAAAAATAATAAAATCATATACTATTTTTAATTAATTAATTTCGAATATAATACCCAGTTTTTTCATGTAGCGAGCTGACATGGCCCAACCACATTCCACGGGATGTTGACCCCCGGTGAACTCCCCATTCTTTCATCTAACTTCTATCAAAGTCTCGAGCATACCGACTTCTCAGATTTTTCCTCACCGCTCTGTTGATCCATCACCCTTGAGCCCTTCACCAATAATGGTCCTTGCTCATCTGTCATCGTTGTCGTATAATCAGATTAGTTGTACATATTTTTTATTCTTCCTAGTTCGCCCATCAATAAATCTGTGTATACATGTGTATAAATAAAACCTTCGACCTCATCTCACATTTTGGTCATCATCCAAGCTTTTGAACCCCCGCCTCCTACCAAGAGAGTCGCTAGGTGACAGTTGGCGACCTTTAGAGTGTTCGAGAGCAGCCGCAGGAGGAGGAGGTGTACCCATGGCGACATTCTGGTCGCCATACTCCCTTTCCTCACGAGAAGGTATCAGAGCTGTGCAACTTACTATTCTAGATTGATTTGATTCCCGCATTTTGATTTCTACATTTACTTTTTCTTATTAGTTCATGTTTTAGCATAATTTAGATCGGTTACCTCACCAGAGCTCCCGAGATCCGACCGTGTTTTCACTATCAAAATCATAGTTTCGACCAACCATTTCATATCATCACCTAACCCTACCATTTGTCCATGTCAAGACCATCTTCAACAACCAAGATCACCTAGTGATCTGGACCCCCAAGCTTCACAGGAGCACTCCTCCATTTACGTCATTTCCCACTTTTTCCATCCCTAATTTGGTGGAGGCACTTTTCCCTCGACCCTTCAGTTTGTTGGTGCTGGAACAATGCAAAGAAGGATCTCATCTGGGGTTACTTTGAGGATAAAAAGCAGCTCCAGGTTCAGTCGACCTCCAGGGCTAAATTAGTGAGCCTCAAACCTCTTTGACACAGCCTATCATCGTGGAACAGCATCAGCATGATGTCGAGCACTTTAGATGTGGGATTGGTGGCCGAAGCATCACGAGAGAGGCGATAGAGCGAGCTTCGTGTCTACCATCTTCCATGTTTGTCCATGGATCGTCAGAGCCGTTCGATCTTCTTCCCATATCTAGATGATACAGATGATGTTGGATCAAGATGTGCCTCAGCCATTGGATCGCCTCACACGATCTAATCACAAACATTAGTCTCATACCGGTATAAGTTGTGCAGATGGTGACAAGTGTCTAAGAGAAATTCCTCCCACCATCCTTCTCCATGCACTATTGGGGTAAATTGCAAACTTCACCCATTCTTTTTTTTGTATTTATGAATTAGTCTTGTAAAGAAAAAATGTTGTGTAAATAAAAAGGACATTTTGCATATATGGCCCATGTACTTATTGTTAAATACATATGGATCCAATCCACATCACCTCACATGTCATCCCACTAGAGGTGGCAAAATTTCAAGTATACCCTTAGCGATTTTTGTATTTAATTTTAATGTAATAAAATTTAAAATTTAATGTACGTTGTATATTTCTAGGAAAATTGCACATGTGCCACTAATGTTTATTTTATTTGCAAAAATACACTTCCTAGTTTATGTATTTTTGGTGCTTGATTTCGTTTATTAAAAATAACACTTGTGCTCCAAAAATTACGCAAAAACAAGGTTAGAGGCGTGCTAACATGTATTTTCACTCGACGCATTCCTTCATCCATTCCCCCTTCCGATGCTCTCTAGAGCGTATTTTGTTTGTTCTGACTAACGTGTGCAGGATCGAAGACCAAGGACTAGCTGGAGGCGATTTTGATGCTCACTTAAGGTTCATGAAGCTCTTGAGCTTCTTCAACCTCGCAGGTGACCTCCAACCATTGCTGGGCCTTTTTGTGCCTACAAACCAATAGAGGATCCTTCTAGCAACCTTTTGGGGAACTTGGTATCAAGGAAGGAGATTGGAGGCCTTGGATATATTGAATCAAAGCTCGCTAGGATGAATGTTCTTCTCTGTTCGTCCAGGTGCCCTCAAAGCTGTTTGAACTTCCCTGAGGTCCAAGTGGTACATTCACTGGATGCAGATATTCAGCATCATGGATCTCCTTCGTGGGATCTATTTTGAACCGTCCATGGCTGAAGCATCATCATGAAGCATGAAAGTGCCACGTGTATTAGTGAAGTGATTGCCACCATGCATTCCCGAGCACATTTGGGGTATTTTTCACTATTACCCCCCTAATTTTCATATTTAATATACAATACTCAATCTTTCATTACTCGTTGTGATATTTCTTTGTAATTTACAAAAAGGCCCTTGAACTTTTTATATTTGTAGTTGAGTCCATGCCAACTCACCTCAAGAGTTGTCCCACGTGAGGTAGGAATTTTACACTAGTACCCTTGTAGGATTTTGTATTTCATTTCAGTCCATATAATTTTAATTCCAATTTAATATTTTTGGAAAATTACAAAACGACCCATGAGATTTTATTTTAATTACATATATGCCCCTGCTAGTTCAATAATTTTTTAGTGTTTGTTATTTTTATTAAATATATTATTCATGCCCTAAAAAAAGCAAAAAATAAGATTAAGCTCCTAATTGCACACACTTTCATGAGATACTTTTAAATTTGCATTTTAGGACATTTTCCTATTTTATAAAAAAACATAAAATTTCAAGTTTTAGCTTTAAAAATACCAAAAAAGTATAAAAACATTTTGAGAAATTCCCAAAAATTTATATTCAATTTATTTAAGTATGTCAAGCCTTCATACAAAAAATCACTAAAAATAGAAAAAAAATCCTAAATATAAAAAAGCCCCAAAATCCTTTATATAAATCTGAAAAATACAAAAAATGCCAAAAACACTATTTTATTTTCATAATTTTCTCTATATTACAATTTATATATTACAATTATTTTGGGATATTTTACAAATTATTTGATATTTTTAATTTCCAAATGGACTCGGCCTATTTATTTAATCCATGATTTGGGATATTCTTGACTTTCATGTCCAAAAAATAGCAAAAATATTTAAGAAATCATAAAAAATAGTAAACAATTATTTAAAACCCTAACATATTTAATTCTCTAATTTTTCTTTATTTTTGGTGGTATATATAAATATATTATCATATATTGTATTTATAGTCTTTTATATATTCTATATATATTTAAAATGAAATAGAAATAAAAAATATATATATATATAAAGGAAATAAAAATATAAAATTTAAAACCCACAAAAATATATTACTGAAAATTTAAAAAATATATGAAATCAAAAACCCACAAAAATCATAAATTGTCTAAGTGTTTGAAAATACAAATTCCTTATGATTGATTGATCTATCTTTCAATGCTCTATTCCCTTGTTTCCTATGTTCGACCCCTACTTTCTTGTCACAATACATCTTTAGTATGGTATAATAAATTTCAATTCACAGTGGCTTGCTTTGCTTGATTCATTTATTGTGTGGGTTGATTGTTGATTGACGACGTGTTTTGTTAGAGGTTGCCTCAGTGACTAAATGTCTTCGCTTCCATGATGATACCATTGTCGACCCTTGCAAAATATGTGTCATCAAATGGAGTCATTGTGGGGGAGCATCGGTTTGTAGAGTAGTTTGTCTTTTTACACTGCTTAGCCATTTTTGCATTTATTCATTTTTATTTGATTATCATTTTTGAACTATCTAACCCCTCAAGGACCGTGGATCGAGGAGGACCATCGAAGTTATTCTACTCAACCTTGGGATGAGTAGCCGGTTATGACCTAGCCAACATGAGAGAGCAGGAGACTCCTGAGAGAGAGAGAAGACACTAGTAGTAGCTTAGTTTTTTATTTTCTCATTGTGTGAGTGGGATATTTTATTTCTGCTCAATTAATTTTTAATAATATAGATAAATTGGACTTTGTTCACTCGGGCTTAATTTCCAAGTGTTTGTTCACTTGGGGCTTATAATACTTTTCGTGCTTTTTATTACTTTGTTTTCTTTATTTCTCGTGATTTGTGTTTTCTATTTTATTTTTATTTATTTTGTGGAATGAGCCATTAGTCTTTAAGATTTCTTGATCGTGTAAATTAAAGACAAACACCTAACTATCCTTGCATGCACCTATAGTCATCGCATTTGGACTTAGTTTAAATTAATTTTTAAACATTTACAATTAAGATTGTGTGAAAGAGAGGTCGCATAACGCTTGTAGGACCTATTGTGGTGGGCACCGAGCGACATCGACGACCTGACCCTTGGTCTCAGTTTTAGGTGTTTGACATTTGGTTCTTCACATATAGCAATTGCCTTCTTACGACGATTTCCATGTGCATATCAGCATATAGAATCAGTTTGTAAAGTCCTATTTTGCATACTGCATGGAGAGCGCTGGGAAGCAATGTAAGTCTTTTAACTGAGCATTCATCATTTAGGCACTGAGTTGAGATTTCCATCTTAGTGTCACCTTGCATTACTTTTCTGTCTCTCCCTCTGTTTTGGATCACATAGGAATCAAAGAAAATATAAAAATCGTTAGGCACTTGTATTGAATCTACATGAAGCAAGTGATAACACAAAAAAATTAAAAAAAGGACTGCTAAAAAATACTTTACCTAAATAAAATTGATTAATCAAACTCATTACATTGGGAGAGAAAAGCTCTCATTTTTTTCAGGTAGTATTGGAAGGTTTATTTCCCAGTGAGCGACAGATATCGTAAGGATTAAGCCCAAAACCCAGTATGTGGTTGCCTTGTGTATTGCCTAGATTTCCGAAGTAATAGTGTTTCAATCGTACGTGGATGAGTAGGGATAAGTAAATGATGATGTTCTCTATTACGTAGAATTTCAACCTTGTCTGAAGTATTAATCTTAGGACATGCCTTCACGAGGGTGTCTATCTCATCATCTTGCATCTGATAGGTCGTTGCATGCTCATGGGTTATTCCGTTGCGAGAAAGGTTCGAACTAGTGACTTCACCTATCAGTATCTCACTCCATTTCTTTGGCTGAGTTGGGATCCAGGAAGGGTTACAAGGACCTTAAAAAGTGTAGACACCATGTTACAAAGGAGGAGGTCAAATACGAAATACTTTTCCGGTAATAATCTTGCTCCTGTAAGATTAGCGCTTTAAAGACTTGTTCAACGATTATTGCCTCTAAATCAAATCTAAAATCTAAAAAGATAATTGTCATACTTTCACGGATTGACTGGTCGAGTTGGTGAATCCATTGTTTTGATGTTTAATTCCTTAATTTCTTTTAGGTCAAGATCAAAAATATAACACATTTGCACCATTTTGCTCACTTCGTTCTTCCTCTTTGAACCTTTCTCACTTTGAGCCATTCTACTGTTTTGCACTCCCGTTATTTCTCGTTGAGCTCCATATCATTAATCCGAATCAATCTTCCTCTTGATCTTTGAGATGGTGACACATGGAAGGAGTCGAAACTCCATCGACAACCACGTTGATTCCATACGTGTGCCTTCTCCAATAATTCAGGTGATTCCCAAGAATCGGTTCGAACTCTGTGAATGGATCTCGAGACTCCTTTTCTTCTCCAATAATCTGGGATCACTCTTGTCCTAAACTCTACCCATTTTGGATGGCCATTGATTTAAATCCATACATATCGCCATGCTTAACGAAGTTCTATGTTGACCTTAAGAGAGAACACTTTTCTACATATGGTGCAGCAATTCAGACTGATTGGGGTATTCTTCCATGTGCATACTAGAACCCGAACTCAAGCCAGAATCACAAGAAGAATCCAAAATGGCCAGTGGTAGAGGAAAGGGACCGTAGTTCAACCATATGAAGAGGCGAATCAGGGGGATGGATAGTACACAACTCATCCTAAGGTCAATAGTGAGCTTCTCACATCCATAGAGGCGATCCAACAATAACTGACGATGAATCTCCATTTCATCACCTTTATGATATCATTTTGGCCGTAAAAAACTAGCAAATGGATGTAAATACCCCTAATTTACAAAAATTAACATTCATTCATTGTTGTATAAATAATATATAAAATATTATTTTTAATGCCAAAAGTATAGAATAAAGAAAAGAAAAGAAAACGAATGAAATATCAAAGATATTTTTTGACCTTAAACCTCGAGACCTAGGCATCTTGACTAGGTCGACAAGGAATAAAGTAGGGGAAGATAAGGGCCAATATACAATAAAATTCTCCTTTATTTGTTCATTATTTTTACATTTTCAGGACCTAATTTATTTTCCACTTTTTCTATCTCAAATAAAGAAGCTTTGCCCATGAAAGTAATAGATAAAAATATATAGAAAAATACAAAATTTATTTCATATAAAAATAATGTAGAGAGTAAAAGTTGTACTTTTAATAAGATTCCAAAATTCAAATTTCCCATTGCCATATCTGTCAAATAAAAATCAAAACATATAAAAATCACCTTTAGTTGTATATAACTTCTAATAAGATATTTAATGAAGGTGTTTTCGTATTTTTTGGAGTTAAATTGTAAAAGTGAGGTTTTTACCCCTACTGTACAATATATCTGATTAAAATGTTCAATTTATTTATTCTTCATCATTTTTATAATTTTATTTTTTATACTTTTGTTAATATTATTTATAATACGTTTACATATTTAAAACTAAAATAAAACAGTCAATAAAACATGAAAAAAAATAAAAACATAAAAATATATAGATGAATACACAATACTTATACATATATATTTTATAACCCTATTTATTTAAGTATATATAATACATCATAAAATATAAAAAATATATTTAAGTATATAAAAAAAGTTTTAAATTTATAAAATAAGAAAATGCAATAATAAAACAAAAATTACAAAATTAAAAATAAATTTATTAAAATGTAGGTAAATATACCTATAATTAACCCCAAAAAACAAATTGTAATTAAACACCTCAAACAAATGAATAAAAATCATAATAAAATACAATGAAAAATAATAAAAAAAATTTATTTTATAACCTAAAAATAATAATAATCATTTACTAATTTATTTATTTTTTATCTGACTTTGTTTTTTTAAGGATGACTTGGCCAAATCAGGCCATGCCATCTACTAACCCAGGGTCAACTCTGACCCCAGGTGATAGACCTGGTCAGAACGTAGTACACATTCATTTTATCGATTTTCTAGCAATTGATTCATGGCTCGAGGGAGATTAGACCCTTCATAGGAAATCTTCCTTGTACATCAGTGATCCATGCCGAGCCTTCTTCTAGGGTAGAGCAACTTTGCCTCACCTGTGATCTGTCCTTGAACATCCCACATTGCTATGCATGTAAAAAAACCCTCCACCTCCATTTTTTGACCTCAGTTCCCTTTAATGCAAAATCCCTCCCTCAGATTCTGTCCTAGGTCTAGAGAATCGTGACAGGAGGCTCTGTCGGGCGATCTTGCAGTGAGGAAGGCAACGCGGAGGAGGTTTCCCACCATTTCCGGCGAAGGCTCCCCGTGAGGCCTATCTCATGGTTTTCATAGACATTTGAGGTGCCTTTCCTCTAACACTTAAGATAGCTAGAGTGTTTAGATGTATTTTTATGCTTTCAGTTCATTGTTTAATCACTCATTAATGTTAGCTTCGTGATTAAGCCATCGCCGGAGCTCTTTAGATTCGACCACTCCATGGTAACCCGCCACACACCAATAATTGCCGGGGTTCTTGATCCTTTGTGTTGTTGTGCTTTTCTTTCATCTGCAGGACTCGAAGGAGGCATTTAAGCCTCGACTTTTGCTAAGAGAAGCTCTTTCAGGTTTGTCGGAGGCCTAGCAACTTCCAGGGACCTATTAGTAGTCTCCGGAGCATCTGGAGGCATCTGGGGCCTTTGCCAGGGATGCATAAGCATGTGAAGCAAGCCAGAGGAATGTGAGAAGGTCAGAGGAGCGATATGCGCTCGATCGGAACTCGTCGGAGGCGAGTTCTTCCAATGTTCTTCCAGGCATCTCGCGTATTGTCCGATCATCTATTACATCCCAAGTCTGCAGCCATCATCTAATGCAAGTAATCTACACCATCATATCATCCTTTGGGTTATAATCTTGGCCATCTGACACAAGGGGCATCGCACACTACAAGCATACCACGTGTATAGGGAGCGACTCTCCACCATTTGATCGAGCCGCTATTGGGGCATCAATACCCCTGCATTTTTGTAATTTTTATATTTTCTTCTTGAAAGTAATAAACTATTTAAACTTTTGGTAATGTTTGGAGTGAGGCCCCCTAACTTTTGACATTTACTATTAGGTCCATGTTATCTCGCCTTACGTGGTTGTCAACGTGAGGTGGGCATTTATTGGCATGCCCCTAGGATTTTGTGGAATTCAATCTAGTCCATTATTTCTAAATTCACATTGTAACTTTTTGGAGAAATTGTAGTTAACCCTCGTCTTTTATTTTATTTATGTTTATATCCCTGCTACTATTGTAGTTTCTATTTGCTTCCACTATTTATTTAAAATACCAATTGTGCTAAAAAATCACTAAAAATAGACAAAAGCTTCTGATTGCGCACACTTTCACGCCACATATTTATTTTTGCAAATTAGGACCTTTTATTATTTATTAAACATTATTTATAGCTCAAAAGTCCATATCTACAATATAAAATACTAAAAAAATATAAAAACTTCTTGAAAAATTCCCAAAATGTATTTATGTATTTTTAACCTTTAGACCAGAAATCACTATAAATAGAAAAAGAAACTTTTAAAAATTGAAAACCACAAAAAACCATTATAAAATTCTAAAAAATTCGTAAAAATCTCACGAATATATTTTTTTCTATAATTTTCTTTATATTATTATTTATAAATTAAAGTTGATTTCACTTAGTTGTTATTTTTAATTTTCATTTCGATTTTGGCCTATTAATTAATCCCTATTTTAAGGTATTTTGAAATTTAAAAATAAAAAAAAAATTTAAAAAAATTCACTAAAAAATCACAAAATAGTAAAAAAACTATATAAATCCAAAAATATTTAATTTGTAATTTTTGGTTATTTTAAGTTTTATTTATATCTATATTATCTTACATTGTATGTATATATATATATCCTATATATTGCTATATTAATTATTAAAAAATACAAAATATAAAAAAATAAAAGAAATATAAAAACATAAAAATTAAAAACGAAACACAAAAATTTAAAACAAAAAATAAGATAAAAAATACAAAATTATAAAACCCACAAAAAGAATATATAGACAATGAAGCACAATCACATTTGCATTTCACTTACACAGTCTATCCATTCTACTCCATGTGTTCGACAATCTACATACTTGCACACTATACATATATGTTGTAGAGTTATAATAAATTTTAGCTCCACACATTTATTTCAAATAGTTTATATATTTGTGGGATAAATGTTGATTGATTGGGATTTCATCTGAGGCCGCTTTGACGATTATTGAACCGCCATGTAGATTGACTAGTCTTCAGAAAAAACAGTTATTAAATGGCATCGTTGCCAGGAAGCAACTGCACTTAGATTGATTTTTGCTTGATTGTGATTTATTGGTTTATATTTTACTTCGTTTATTTCTATTTTATTTGATATTAATTCTTGAATTGTCTAACCACTCTCCTTGTTTGACTTTGTTCCAAGGAACATGGATAGAGGGAGGAACTCTATTTAGGAGCGCATGCACTCCCACGTGAGGCTACTTTCTGACCTTGCACCAAAGAAGATTTGGAGTAGTTTTTGAAGGCAATTTTTTATGCATTTATTTTAGCTATTTATTTTTGTAATTTAAGTGAGAGAGTGATACTTTAATTTGTAATATTCAGGACACTCCCAAGACTTCATGCTTTACCAGGTCTAGTGCCCAAGGGATTGTTCCCTTGGGGCCTTGCCGGTTTTCCACCTTTTTTCCTTTGATTTCCGATTTTCTTTTTCTTCATTTTGTGTGATTGGACACTAGTTGTAGGATTGCTTGACGATAGATTATGGCCAAACACCTATTAATAATTGCATGCTCCTATAGTTTCATTTGGACTTAGTCAAATATCAAATTGCTTCTCATATAGATTTGAGATCAAGCACTGAGAGGGACTCTACACAGCACTTGCATGATCCGTTGTGGTAGGCATCAAAGAGCTCCCCAAGACAGAACTTTTGGATTTTGTATATGAGTGATTAGCAATGGTTCTTCATGATAATAGCCATTTATGTTCCTAGGGCGCTTTCATTGGATTGCATATGTATATTGATAGGTTTAAATTATGCATAGCATCCTTGTATGAAGAGAGCTGGAGGGAAGGTGAGCATTTCTCTTTAGCCTACATTATCATTTTAGCCTCGCATTGCTTTTCTGTCTCTTCCTCTGATTTTGACTACTTAGGAGCTAAAAAGAATCAACTCCTCATTGTTTTCATGCATTCTTATTAAAAACCCAAAAAAGTGATGATAATAATAAAATAGGGACAACTAAAATTACTTGACCTAAAAATAAATCCAAAATAAAATTTTTTGTCTTGCGGTGAGTAATACCTTCATTGTCTTCGCATTTACCTGCTCATGTACACACTATGATCAGTGCCCAAATCCCATAAACCAACCTAAGTGATTGTACAATTTTATGATTTTCACCTAACTCTAAAAAAGACAAGATAAAAAGACCAAACTTTTACGATCTCCACCGAGTTGAGTAGGTGAATTGAGGGGTTGTGTTTTATTTTGTGTGAGTTTGTTTGCGATTTCTTGTGTACATAATCTATCTCTCTGAGCATTTGAATCTTTCTACTCATATATCTTGACTTGGCCATCGTGCTCTCCTAATTATTTTCCTTTTGTTTAAGATGGCCGACTGGAGCGATTCTATCTGGACTTTGCAGATCCTTCGTACCCTCCAGTTGGTCCACCTCTAATTTTCCAAGAGGACTTCGCTCTTGATTTTTGTGCATATATATGTTTAACAAGGATTTTGCGAGGGTCTAAAGTAGTCCACACAAGGCAAGACCACAATATCGCTGTGGCGACTGCTCACGAAATCCGAGTCAATCAACAATTAACCCACAACAAAGATCAGACAATGAAAAGCGATGTGGAGTTAAAATTTATTATAACTCTATAAAAGATGTGTATAGTGCAAGTAGTGTAGAGGTCGAACACATGAAGCAAGCACGTACATCAGGGCAAAAATGCACAAAAGTGGTTGTGATGAATTTGTCTATGTATGTAATTTTTTATGGGTTTTTAATTTTTATAATTTTTTATTTAATTTTTGATTTTATATATTTATATTTTGATTTTTATTTTTCTGATTTTATAGTTTCTTTTTATATTTTATATTTTTATATTTTCTTTTTCTTTTTAATTATAAAATAAAGTATATATACAATAAGGGAAAGAGAGGGATAATGTATATATAAAAATAGATATAAATAAGCAAATTACAGGAAATAAATTATTTATGTGCTTTCTATATTTTTCTAATGAATCTGTGATTATTTTATATTTTTGCTAGTTTTTTGGTATTTTTAAGGTTCAAACAACTCAAAATAGGGAATAAAATATAAATCTGAAATTAAAATGGAGATAAAAATATCAACCAATAATCAAAATTCTCCTAATTAGTTTTATAATAAAGATAATAAAATATAGAAAATTTAGAAATAGAAATTAGATTTTTAGGATTTCTTAAGATCTTTTATATTTTTATAAAGATTTTAAGGGGTTTTGTAGTTTTTATGGGTTTTCATTTATATTTTTTAGTGATTTTTGGTCTTAAGAAAAAACACACAAAAATAAACAAAATGTATTTTTTTAGGAATTTTTAAAAGAGTTTTTATAATTTTTATGTATTTTCTATTGCAAACATAAAAAAATGCATGTTTTCGATTTTTTATAAATACTAAAAAGGATAAAAAGTAAAAAAAATATGGTGTGAATATTCAATAAAACAAGAGCTTAAGTCTGTTTTTGGTATTTTTTGGATTTTATAGATGCATGAAATATTTACTAGAAACAAAGAGAAAATACACATTAACACGGGTATTTTTATAAATGTATAAAAGTCTGAGGGCCTGAGTGCAATTTTCCCACAAAATTATAATTGAATAAGAAAACTTTCTGGACTAAATATTAAATCCAAAACCCACAAGGGCTTCTCTACAAAAACGCCAAGCACACGTACACGGTGCACGCGACCTGGTATGGACCTGATTATAATTAACAAAATATCCAGGGGCAAACTTGCAAAATTACTAGAAATTTAAAACTTAATAAAAATGTTTAAGGACTTAATAGAAATACAAAGATGCCTAGGGGCCCTGGTGCAAAATGTCACCCCTCACATGCACCAGTCACGTGAGGTGACGTGACTAGGGACGAAAATGCAAATATGGAAAATACGAGGTCTTTCTGCAAATTATACACAAACTAAATAAATGAAAATCAAAGATTGAGGTTCAAATATTAAATACAAAATTAGCGATGGCTCGAGTGCAAATTACCCACGCCTTGGCACATCCAATGGTCGATCCACCTTTACTTGACAAGTGGCAGTGCTAGGGAGGCCGATGACGGTTCACGAGGAATGGCTGAGATCAGATATATCAAAGGCGATCAACGGCTAAGGCTGGCCAAGATCTAATGGTTGTTGTGCGGTCTGGAGAGGATCCTTCGATCGAATGGTTGAGGATGTAGATGGGAGAAAAGGGAGGAGCTCCGGTTGGGAGAACATCCTCCGATCGGCAAGTCCTTCTCCGTAGCGTGATGAAGATCCAAAATAGCCCAATCGCTTCCTGCCAGGCTTCTCTAGATGCTGGAGGTCCCAAAAGACCCGGTGAGGACCGGAGAGCTCCTAGGAGGCTATCAGAGCACACGGCTCCCAGCCAGCTCCGGCAAGTCTTCAAAAACGCCTCCGAGCAGGTATAAAGCTCTTGTACCTACAAGAAGAGTTACGAGGGTCACGGGAAACTGTCGCGACCCTCAAGTGGACAAAAAGGGGTTGAAGGGCTACGGAGTCGGAGCTCACCGGAGCAAGCTCCGGCGAGATGGCGACGAAGGTGGTCGGATGGTTTTAGTTGAAATGGAAGGCTCTAGTCGATTCCTAAAGGTACAGTGAATCTAAACATGCATAAAAAAGGAAGATAAAGCAAACCTCAAAGGCATGTATGCCTGAGACATTGCCTCATGTCCAAGGGCCGGAGATGGAGGTTGAGCCGGCCTTCACGGCCTTGCCGGACCTCGCCCGCAAGTGTTGGAGACTCCCCTGTCACAGGAGTCAATCCAGGGCACACGAGAGGATCCAAACTAGGTCAAGAAGGGGTTCAAAGATTCAAGGGAAACTCGGAGGGTTATTTTAATAAGTTGACGGAAGCGGCTATAAGATCGAGCGATATCGAGCATGTCAGTGATTCAATCCTCGAGGGAAACATCAGGCGTGTAAGGTGGATCCACGAGGAGAAAAAGTCCAGAAGGGAGCATCATGAAAGGATGAAAGACAGAGACTCGAAAAATCCGCGAACTTGGTGAAAAAAGAGGTGCCAGACAAAGGGCAGGCGCGGGTCAGAGAGTTGAGTGTGGGTAACTTTCCGACCATCCTGGTTGGTCCATGTGGACCAACCAGAAAAAAGCCTGGAGAAAAGAATTGGAAATTCATTTAAAAATAATAAATGATTTAGTTAATTTTAGGTTATTAAATAAAAAATATTTATTATTTGATAAATTATTTTATTATGATTTTTATTTATTTTTAGAGGAATAAAATTACAACTTCCCTTTAAAGGGCTATATAGGTATATTTATCTATATATTTTAATAATTTATTTTTATCTTTTATATTTAATTTCATTAATTTTGTGTATTATTTTATATATTTAAATCTTAATTTTATATACTTAAATATATTTTTATTTTATTTTTCTGATGTATTTTATAAATAAATAGAAGTATATTCGTTATAGGTATTATACCTTTGTATTGTATATAAGTATTTTATTCTAATGTCTTATTTAGTGTTTTATTCCAATTTTAATATGTACATATATTATAAATAATATTTACAAAATTTTAAAAATATAAAATTAAAAATAATGAATAATAAATAAAATGAATATTTTAATCAGTATAGTTATACAATAGGGGTCCAAAACTCAACTTTCACACCGTAACTCCAAAAAATATGAAACCACCTTCACTAAATAGCTTATTAAAAAATATATACAATTAAAGCTGATTTTGATACATTTTGAGTTTTTATTTGAGAGATACGGGTATGGGAAGTTGGGTTTTTGGAATCTAATTCAGATCATAACCTTTTACCTGTACATTATTTTTGTATGAAATCGATTTTGTATTTTTCTATATTTAATTATATACAAATTTCATGTACAAAATTTCTTTATTTAAGGTATAAAAAGTGGAACTAAAATAGATCCAAAAAATGAAGGAAAATGAATTAAAATAAAGGGGATTTTTATTGGTTTTTGGCCCTTATCTCCCCCTACTTTATTCCTTGTCGACCTATTCATCAAGATGCTTAAATCTCGGGGTTTCAGGTCATAAAATATTTGTAGTATTTTATTTTTTTTCTTTTCTTTATTCTATAATTTTGGCTTACAAATCGTATTTTATACAATATTTTCACAATGATGCATGGATGATAAAATGCACAATTTAAGCCTATTTACATGCATTTACCAGGATTTTGAAACCCAAAAAGATAGAATAAAGATGATGAAACATAGATTCATCATCCCCCTATAATTGCATTTGCTTGTCCCTAGCAAACACCTATGTAATAAGTGCAGAAAAGAAAAACAAGAAAAGAAAAAGAAGAAAGATGGATTAAATTTAATTATCGAACTTGTCTTCACAAAATCAAAGTTTGGGACTTAAGTCGGACCTTTGAAATTTTAGTGCGGTCGGAACCTCAATGGGAATCGGATTTAATATCCAACAACCCTTGAGAATCCTAAAGCTCTGCTCAAGTCTCCTCACTAGCCAGGTCAGAATATCTCAACTCATACGCAAACCCTTACGACTATGAATCTGACTCATACAATGTATGTGATGGTAGCTCTCCCCAACTGAAATGACAAAGAAGCTGACTTCTCCAGCATGAAAACCCAATTATTCCCCAATCCAGTAACTCCTTCCTCGAGGAGCGGGGTATTCCCTTCTAAGTTCAAGTGGCAACCAGCTCAAGACGAGGGGGTGAAGAGAAGAATGAACGGTAGCCAGTGTAGCTACCTATCCTAGGATGCAAGACCAGTATAATCAAGTCATCCAGTTGCAGGCTCACATGATTTGACTTTGATGCTAAAGCTTGCTTATTTTCTGTACATCATATTCACATACTCCGGTAGGCATTTTTTTTTATACAGGCATGTCCACTTTTTTGGAGTTTTTTTCTTTTTTTTGTTCTTTTTTTTGTAATAGTATTTACTGCAGCATTTACATAAGAAGTTTTTCCTCTTGAGCCAGTAGACTATCCCTCTTTTGAAGCTTTATCGCAACCCACACTCTCATGTATTTAGAATTCCTCATCACTGGATGGGTTGGGGTGCACTTCCCTCCCTAGAGGAGGACAAATGTTTCCACTTGTGTGCGTCTCATACCGGTAAATCCAACACCCTCACCACTCCAACTGAGTTGAGCCATGTGAAAGGTACAGGTGTCCAAGTTAGGACATTATCAACAAGAGTCATGTGTGTGCTTTCAAATACTCTACTTAGGCAGTCAAGAATCCATTGAACCAAGTCTCATGATCCTCAAAGAATTAAGTCAACTAGACCTGAAGTACCTCAATTCCAGCTCCTATAATATTCTTGTTATTAGGCAGATTTTAAGGTCCAACCAAGCTCCAATTTCTAGATTTTACTTAGACTTGTTCAACTATCAAACTCAATCCTGAAAATGCTAATGCCATGTAAATGCTATGCAGAATGCAGAAAATATTTTTGTGATGCAATTTTCAAAGATTCTGAATTTTTTATGGATTTTTGAAGAGATGATGCATATGCATTTTTTGTATTTTTCAAAAGGTTTTTCAAATGCTTTTGGTATTCTAATTTTGCAAATGTTTTTGGGATTTTTGAAAACAAAAGATTTTGTATAAAAACTTGGTACAAATATTTACACAGGGATGCATCCTACATTTACAAGAAGTAGATTTTAAGAATGTACAAAGGGTAAGTGGTCAATTTCATTAATAAAGAATTTTACAGCGATGCATATATTCCTCAAACTTATTTGAAAAGGTTTTTAAAACAATTATTGAAAACTATAGTCCAAAATAATTTTTATAAACATTTTTAAAAACATGTACACACATTTGAAAATCATTTTACAAAGGTTTATTAAACAGTATGTATAGATTTTTCAAGTAACTTTTGCAACCATTTTCCAAACATTTGCAAATTATTTCTCAAATATTTTTCTTTAACAAAAATAAAAGAATTTTTTCAAATAAAATAATTTTTACAAAGGTAGAAAATATTTAACAAAACATTTTCCATATAGTTTTCCAATTTTTTTTCAAAAAGATTTTCCAACTACTTTTCAAAAATTTTGCAAAAAACATTTTCACCTGATTTATTAATTAGTTAATACAAAAATGAATTTAAGGAATAATGACATCTTTTTATTAAGTCTCTTTAATGAATTTAATTGTATTTTTAGACATATTTATTAATAAAAATATGAAAGTATGAGTTGTGGCTAAAGTATATGCGAAGTATATACGACCCCCCATACTTAGCTTGATCTATGTCCTCATAGATCAGAGAGAAAAAGAGAAGACATAACTCGTACCGAGTATAGACAAGTCTAAAGAATAAGGAACGAAGAACTGAACAAATGAGAAGTTAACCATCCCCCCTATACTTAGGATCAAATAATCATGAGTGTAGCAGACTGTACACAAAGCAGGGAGGGTCAAGGGTGGGAATGAACAGATCGTACTTAGACTTTCTCCCCCTATACTTAGGGTAATATATCCCGAAGTATAGAAAAGAAGAGGAGATAGTGGAGAGGATCAAAGAATGGAAGAAATGTTGAGCTGCACAACCCCCTATACGTAGGACAAAGTATGTCCCAAGTATAGAAGATTGACAACAAGGGGCAACACCTTTTTGGTAGAAAAGGAAAATAGAAAAGGAAAAGAAGAAAAGAAGAAAAAACAAATGAAGATGGAAGAAGATAGAAATGGATGTAAACATCTATCCCCCTATACTTAGGCTAAAAGAAGCCCTAAGTATAGGCAACAACAGGAGTAATGAAACAGAACGAGGAATGAACACTCGGCTCATCCACCCCCCTATACTTAGGACAAAGTACGTCCTAAGCCAGGCAAACACGAGAATGGGAGGATGAGCAATACAGGAGATTGACAAATATGAACAAAAGCGGATGTAGAACAAATATTGATATACAACAGGTCAAGAAGCTCGAAAGCGAACCTTCTTACGAGACCGTTTAAGAATAGATCTGGTATGGTGCAGGTCGACATCGGGGTCCTCACATGACACTAACCGATCAGGGTCGACACGATGAGGGTCCTCAGTGATCCTAGGGTGAAGAGGCACAGACGGATCAGTGGAAGAAGTGTGCCTAGGTCTGGCCTTAGGAGTCTCACTGATGTCAAAGTGAAAAGGGATGAACTCATCATCATCGGAAGTAGTGTAGTCAATGTCGTCCAGCGAGGTCTCATCCAGGTCAAAACCAAAAGGAACGAACCGATCAGTGGAAGTATTCGAACTATGTTCGTCCTCTATAATCTCAACCGGATCGTCTTTTTCATCAAATGGCTCAAATTATCGAATAAAAGCAACCAAATCAAGTTTGGCCTTGGTCTCATCTGATTCTAAATGAACTGGAATGGACTCATCAGTAAAAGTAGTCAAATCATGTCTGTCCTATCTAGTCTCTAAATCTGCCCTCCACTCTAGGGTATCAATCATGTAAATCCCGCGGATGTCATCAACACATCGCCAAGTCCCATAAGAACGAACTTCTAGGCCCATGCTTTCCAAGTCTTCCTCCTTGGAGAGGAATTTGTGGGTCTAAGTGGATTCCAACATATAACAAAAGTCTCTGATGGTATATCCTAGGTCACGATCCTCGGGGTCAGTGAAGATAGGTGTGGTCGCATCAGGTGCAGGTCTCTCGTCAACTGTGGGTGCGGTGATCAACACTTCTCTCTCGTCAACAGGACGAAAGCGAATCTCTCATGATCCATAATCAATAACGACCGTCATAGAGGTGAGGAGTGGTCGTCCCAGGATGATTGGAGAGTGCTCCCCAGTGGAGGACTCCATGGGCAATACGACAAAATCAACATCGTACCTCGTGCCCTGAATCGAAATGATGACGTTTTCATGGATACCCTTCGGCCTCTTTATTGATCCATCAGCAAATTGTACTATCATTCTGGTTTTTTTAGAGGCCCAAGATGAATAGACTGTATCGGCGAGAAGGGTATTATATTAATCGAAGCACCGCCTTCGAGGAGAGTATTATCACATAAATGTTCAGAGATGGTGCAACTAATGAAAGGTGTGGTTGTGCTCTTCTTCTGAGAAATGGGACAATGTGTGATAGTGTGGGTAATGGCCATGGTCAGAATATGATGCTCAGATCCGCACCTCTGCTTTCTCTTCTTGAGAAGAGGAGTAGATAAATCAGTCATGGCCAGCTGAAGTGGGGCACGGATGATCTCATGAATGGTGGCCACCACTTTGGGTTCAATCAATAATTTTTGGACCTCCTCCATAGAAGTGAGAAGGTCAGAATCAGCATATACACAAGGAATGCCAAGAGCAGTCTTTACAGTGGCATCCTCAGGGTAAAAGATTGGACTAGAAGTGAATGGATGTGTGGATGAAGGGTCTGGCAGATGGTCCCTCTCCTCACAGTCAGATTAAACCATAGTGCTCCCGAAATCTTTTTGTGTTTTTATTTTTTCTCATTTTTTTATATTTTGGGTGATTGCAAGCTCTCATTGAAATCCTCAAATGAATCTGAATCCTCAAATAATGGAGCTACATTCTGGATCTTATTTACGCTAAATATATCATTCATCCTCGAGTTCATATGCTCTATCATCTGATTCAAGGTCTCAAGTGCGGATATCATGAAAGTTAACTCCAAAATCTCAGGTTCGGGTGTGTCGAGTGTGGCTGGTGGGTGTGGATAAAAATCTCATTCCGGATCATGATACTCAAGGAAGAGCGTTGTTGTCGAAATGTGTAGGAGATAGTGGTGGAAATGATTGGTGAAGGTCAATATCTGAATCCTGAAATAGTGGGTTGGTTGGATATGTAACAAAATCAGGAGAAAAGTCCTCCTGGAGAAAGTGAGGTGGACTGGATGGAGAGAACGAGGGCTCTGTAAAGTCTGGATAAAAATCGCTCCAGGGGTCCATCTCGAAACAAAAGGAAAAGGACAATCTGGAGAGCATGATGACAAAATCAAAAGAGTAAAAAAAAGGCGCAAATGGTAGAGATGATCTAGAAATGCACACAAACAATCACAAGCAAAACTCACGCAAAACAAACCCTTAATTCACGTACTCAACTCGTTGAAGAAAGCAAATGTGATCTTTTTATCTTTTCTATTTTAGAGTTAGGTGAGAAGTCCAAAAGTTGTGCAAACACTTTAGGGATTAATAGGATTTTGGCACTAATCCTTAGTGTGTACGCGAGCAATGTAAAATGAAAATAATGAGGGGAATACTAGCCCCAAGACAATATTTTTTTCTTTTTGATTTTTTTAAGGTCAAATAATATTAGCAGTCCTAATTTTATTTGTTATTACTTTTTTGGATTTTTTAGTGAGAAATGCATGATCCTAACAAGGAATCAATTTTTTTAAGCACCTAGGTGATCAAAATCAAGGGGAGAGGCGGAAAAGCAATACAAGCGGTAAACGATGATTAATGCTAAAGCGTAAATGCTCACCTTGCCTCTAGCACTCTACATGCAAGGATGCTCATCATAATTGAAACCTAAACTATATGCAAATGCAACTAATGAAATCGCCCTAAGTTCAGAAATGTCAACCAACACCTCACCAGATCTATTCCTCAACGGTCCTGCAAGAAGGGTCATTTTCTATCATCGTGATCTTTGTACATCTATCTCTCTTGTATATTTGCTTTCGGTTATCTCCTTCCATCTCCTGTATCGCTCACCTACCCCATTCTCGTGTTGGACTTACTTAGGACGTACTTTTTCCTAAGTATAGAGGGGAGGATGAGCCGAATGTTATTCTACATTCTGTTTCATCACTCTTATCATTGCCTACACTTAGGGCTCTTTTACCCTTACTATAGGGGGAGTGATGCGTACATTCTCTTTAATCTATTATTCTATATGTATCTATCTTTTCTTCTTTTCTAATATTTTTTGATTTTTCTTTTTCTATCGAAAAGTTGTCGCCCCATTTTGTTAGTCTTCTATACTTAGGACGTACATTGTCCTAAGTATAGGGGGTGTGCACCTCGATTTCTTTCATTCTTTGATCTTCTCCACTGTCTCCTTTTCTTGTCTATACTTAGGGATATATTACCCTAAGTATAGGGGTACACAGTTTGAGTACGATCTGTTCATTCCCATCCCTGACCCTCCCTGCCTTGTGTACAATATGTTATACTTAGGATTAGTTGATCCTATGTATATAGGGGACGATCGACTTCTCATTGATTCATTCATTAGTTTAGTCTTTAGACTTTTCTATACTCGGTACGAGTTATGTCTTCTCTTTTTCTCTCTGATCTATGGGGACATGGCTAAAGATAAGTATAGGGGGGACGTATATACTGTGTATATACTTTAGCCATAAATCATACTTTCGTATTTTTAAATAATATTATGGCTAAAATACTATATAATACACTTATAAAATTCTTTAAAACACTTAATAAAAGGATGTTTATTATTCCTCTAATTCTTTTGGTATCTACTGATTAATAAACCAGGTAAAAAATATTTTTTGCAAAATGTTTGAAAAATAATTTTAAAATCTTTTTGAAAACACTTTTCAAAACTATTTGGAAAATGTTTTTTTTAAATATTTTAAATCTTTGTAAAATTATTTTATCTATTAACAACTTATTTTCTTTGTTTGAAATGAAAATGTTGAAAAATGATTTGCGAATGGTTTGGAAAATGGTTGCAAAAATATTTTAAAAAATCTATATATATTGTTTGAAAAACCTTTGCAAAATGATTTTCAAATGTGTGTAAATGTTTGTAAATATTATTTGTAAAAATTATTTGGACTATAGTTTTCAAAATTACTTGTAAAATAAATTTTTAAAGAAGTTTGAGGAATATATACATCACATTAAAATTCTATATGAAATGTATATACATATCATAAAAAATGATCACATATCCATTGTAAATTCTTAAAAACCTAACTCTTGTAATTATAAGATGCATACCCATGTAAATATTTATACCTATTCTTTATCCAAAAAATTTTGTTTTCAAAAATCACAAAAAACATTTGCAAAACTAAAAATACCAAAACATTTGCATAACCCTTTTCGAAAAACACCAAAAAATAGCATTTGCATCCTCTTTTCAAAAATCCCAAAAAGCTCAAAACATTGAAAATTGCATCACAACAATATTTTTCATTGCATTGTACATAGCATTTGCATAGCATTCACACTTTTTGGATTGAGTTTGATAATTTAACTAGTATAAGTAAAATTCGAAGATTGGAGCTTGATTGGACCTTAAATCTACCTAATTACATGAACCTCATAGGAACTGGAATTGAGGTACTTCAGGTCTAGTTGACTTAATTCTTTGAGAATAATGAGACTTGGTTCAATGGATTCTTGATTGCCTAAGTAGAGTATTTCAGAGAACACGGATGGCTCTTATCATTAATCACCTAACTTGGACACCTGCATATATCACTTGGCACAACTCTGTTACAGAGGTGAGGGGATTGTATTTGTCGGTATGAGATGCACACAAGTGGAAACATTTGTCCTCGTCTAGGGAGGGATGTGCACCCCAACCTGTCCAGTAGAAGAGACATCTAAATACAAGACAGTGTGGGTTGCAGTAATGTTTCAAAAGAGGGACAACGTACTGACTCAAGAGGAAAGACTCCTTAAGGAAAAAACTCCAAAAAAGTGGACAGTAATGATTGAAAATAAAATGCCCACCGGAGTGTATATATATTTATAGTCAATAAGCAAGCTTGAGCTTCAATGTCATACCTTGTGAGCATGCAGCTGGATGACTTGACTACACTGGTCTTGCATCCTAGGATCGGTAGCTACATTGGCTACCGTCTATTCTTCTCTTCACCCCCTCCTCTTGAGATGGTTGCCACTTGAACTTAGAAGGGAATACCATGCTCCTCGAGGAAGGAGTTACTGGATTGGGGTATCATTGGGTTGTCATGCTGGAGAAGTTAGTCTCTTTGTCATTTCTGTTGAGGGGAGCCATATCACATACATTGTACAAGTTCGATTCATAGTCATCAGGGTTTGCGTATGAGTTGAAATATTCTGACCGGGCCATTGAAGAGACTCGAATTTTGTTGTATTTCAAATCAGATTCCCAATAAGGCTCCGCCTGCACTAAAATTCCAAAGGCCGGACTTAAGATCCAAACTTTTATTATGTGAAGACAAGTTTGAACATTAACTTTAATCCACTTTCTCGTTTTCTTATATTTGTTTTTCATTTTCTACACTTATTTCATAAGTGTTTGCTATGGACTGGCAAAGGCAAGTATAGGGGGTGGCGAATATCCATTTCATCACCTTTATTCTATCATTTTGGCCTTAAAAAAACCTAATAAATGCATGTAAGTTCCCTTAATTTGCATAACTTAACATTCATCCCTTGTTACATAAATAATGAATAAAATACTATTTTTAATGCCAAAATTATAAAATAAAGAAAAGAAAAGAAAAAGAATAAAATATCAAAGATATTTATGACCCTAAACCCCGAGTCGTAGGCATCATGATGACTAGGTCGACAAGGAATAAAGTAGGGGGAGATAAGGGCCAATAATACTATCAAATTCCCATTTATTTATTCATTATTTATTCATTTTTAGGACCTATTTTATTTTTAACTTGTTATACCTCAAATAAAGAAACTTTGCACATAAAGTTATAGATTATGACATATAGAAAAATACATAATTGATTTCATATAAAAATAATATATAGAATAAAAGTTATACTATGAATAAGATTATAAAATCTCAACTTCACAGACCATATCTCTCAAATAAAAACTCAAAATATATAAAAATCACATTTAACTGTATATAAATTTTAATAAGCTATTTAATGAAGGTGGTTTCATAGTTTTTGCTTAGGATTTTGACCCTATTATACAATATACCCAAGTAAAATATTCATTTTACTTGTTCATTATTATTTTTATATTTTTATAATTTTGAAAATATTATTTATAATGTATGCAAAAATTAATACTAAAATAAAACCCTCAAGAAAATACTAAAATAAAATATAACATAAAAATATATAAATTAATATACAATACTTATTCCTATGTATTTTATAACCTTATTTATTTAAATATATATAACATCATAAAAATAAAATAAAAATAAAATAATAAAATAAAAATTACAAATTAAAAAATAAATTACATAAAACATAGGTAAATATACCTATAATTAACCCGTAAAAATTAAATTGTAATTAAACATCTCGAAAAAATAAATAAAAATCATAATAAATTACTATGATAAATAATAAACTTTTTTTTACATCATGACCTAAAGATAATAAAATAATCTACTAATTTATTTTATTTTTTTTTTGATTTTTTATCTGACTTTGTATTTTTGAGGATGATCTGGCCCAATCAGGCCACACCATTCTTTGACCCAGGGTTGACTCTGACCCCATGTCTTAGACCTCGTCAGAACATCCAACCCCCTCATTTCATCTATTTTCTAGCCCATGATTCATGGCTCGAGGGAGATTAGAACCGTCATAGTAAATCTTCTCTGTAAATCAGTGATCCACACTGAGCCTTCTCCTAGGGCAGGGCAACTTTGCCTCACCCGTGATCTGTCCTTGAACATCCCAATTCGCCATGCCTGTACAAAAATCCTCCACCTCTATTTTTTGACCATGGTTCCCTGTAAATCAGTGATCCACACTAAGCCTTCTCCTAGGGCAGAGCAACTTTGCCTCACCCGTGATCTGTCCTTGAACATCCCAATTCGCCATGCCTGTACAAAAATCCTCCACCTCTATTTTTTGACCTTGGTTCCCCTTAACGCCAAATCCCTCCTTCAGATTGTGTCCTAGGACTAGAGAATCGTAATAGGAGGCTCGATCGGGTGATCTTGAGGCAAGGAAGACAACACAGAGGAGGTTTCCCACCATCTCCTACGAAGGCTTGCCGTGAGGTCTATCTCAAGGTTTTCACAGCCATTCGAGGTCCCTTTCCTTTAATGCTTTAGACAACAGTAGTGTTTAGATGTATTTTTATACTTTTAGTTCATTTCTTAATAACTCATTAATGTTATCTTTAGTATTAAGCCATTTCTAGAGCTCTTTAGCTCCGGCAACTCCAAGGTAACCCACCACTTGCCAATAATAGCCAGGTTCTTGCTCCCTTATGCTACTGTGCTTTTCTCTCTTCTGCAGGACCAGAATGAGGGGTATGAGCCTCGACTTTTGCAAAGAGAAGCTCTTCTAGGTTCGTTGGAGGCCTAGCAACTTCCAGGGACCTATCAGTGGTCCCTGAGGCATCTGGAGGCACCTAGGGGCTTCGTCAGGGCTACAAGAGCATGTGCAGCGAGACAGATGAATGTGAGAATGCCGGAGGAGCGTGTTGCGCTCGATCAAAACTCGTCGAGGGTGAGTTCTTCCAGGCCTCTCGTGGACCGTCCGATCATCTGCGGTAGCCCAGGTATACAACCATCGTCTGATCCGAGCAATATCCACCGTCTGATCATCCTTGGGGTTCTAATCTTGGTTGTTCGATGCAAAGGGGCGTCACGTGGTGCAAGCGCACCGCGTGTCAAGTGAGTGACTCTCCGTTGTTCGATTGAGCTGCTAGTGGGGGTAAATTGCATCAGTACCCCTACATTTTTGTAGATTTATATTTGCTATGAAAAGTAATTAACTAGTTACATGTTTTTGTAATATTTGTAGTAAGGCCACCCAACCTTTGATATTAGGTCCATGCCAGATCACATCACTAACATGACCACCCATATGAGGTGGGAATTTTGCAGGCGTGTCCCTGGGATTTTGTGTATTTCGATTTAGTCCATTAATTCCAATTCATGTTGTAAATTTTTGGTGAAATTGTAGTTGGCCCTCTTCTTTTATTTTATTTACGTGTATGCCCTGCTTATATTGTAGTTTCTCTTTGCTTCCTCTATTTATTTAAATACCATGTACTTCAAAAAAATCCCAAAAATAGACTCAAGCTCCTGATTGCACATACTTTCACTCCACATAGTTATTTTTACAAATTTGACCTTTTATTTTTTACAAAAATTATTTAGAGCATAAAAAGTCCCTACCTAGAGTAATAAATACAAAAATATGTAAAAATATGTTAAAAAATTCCCCAAAAAAATATACTTTATTTATTGTATTTTTAACCTTCAGACCAAAAATCACTGAAATTAGAAAAACAAAACTCTTAAAAATTGAAAAACCCCAAAAACCTTTATCAAAAGCTTAAAAATTCCTAAAAATTCTCTAAAAATATTTTCTATTTTATATTTTTCTTTATGTTATTATATATAAATTAAAATTGATTTGGAAAATTTTGGCCTTAAATTGCTATTTCTAATTTCTATATCAATTTCAGCCAATCAATTAATCCATATTTTGAGGAATTTTGGACTTTAAAAATAAAAAATAGATAAAATCACTGAAAAATAAAAAAAAGTAAAAAGTTATTTAAAATCCAACAATATTTAATTCTGTAATTTTGGTTATTTTAGTTATATATATTATCTTACATTATATTTTTATCCTATATGTAGATATATTACTTATTTTAAAAAATACAATTTAAAAAAATATAAAAAGAAAATATAAAAACCAAAAAAAGGAAAAAATAAAAAATATAAAATAAATAAATAAATTAAAAAATAAATTATTACAATACCAAGAAAAAGAACATATAAATAAACAAATAAAAAATCACATTTGCACTTCACTTGTATAATATATCCATTCTGCTCCATGTGTTCGACACTCTACATATTTGCACACTGTACATATCTGTTGTAGTGTTACAATAATGTTTAAATCCACACATTTATTTTTATTTCTTGATATATTTGTCGGTTAATTGTTGATTAAATGTAATTTCATCCGAGGTCTCTTCGATGACTGTTAATCCGCCTTGTGGATTGACAAGACAAGAAAAATCTCAATTATGAGCTGACCAGTTAGGCCTTAGCCCAGACCGCATTCCAAGATATGTTGAATCATTTGTGATGGAAGATAGATGAAAGGGAAGGTCATGAAGGAGAATCCAATTAGGAGAACTTTGAGAACTTTTCTATCCATGGAGGAGGAGGAGGGAAAGAGTGATACCCACTGCACCTAAGAACACATTGAAGCAGACATACAACCCTGGGGAAGGGCACATTACAGAGTGGATTCAGGTCTCGGCAGTTCATGCCTTTTTTGAGTTGAGGCCACAATTTTCATCTCTCCTTCCATCATTTCATGTCAACACTATTGAGGAATGATGACTATATGATTCTCATTTTTTATTCTTTTATTTTAGCCATATCTTTTAGAAAAAAAACACCTGTGAATATGTTTGATGCAACAACTTACATTTGTACATACTATTGTTAATATTATATAATTAACACCTTTTCCAAACATAAAAGAATATATAAGAAAAGAAAAAGAGAATAAGGATGTATTATGAAATAAGTACAGGCTGACTCAAACCCTCAGAGAAGGTCAATCATTAACCTAATTGACAAGGAATAGAGTAGGGAATATAGGGTCCTTGTATAATTCATTTATGCATTCCATATATATCTTTCCTCTATTTTATTTATTAATAAAAAGAATTCAAAATAAATGAATTTCTCAAAAAACTAGTAAATAAAAATGTTTTATAAATAATAAAAAAAGTTGTAAAATGATTTGATGTAAGCAACAAAACAAGAAATTAACAGATCACGTCTAGCTCTGTATGAACTCAAATTCTTCCAAAATCATACTTATTGAACTCTAAATTAAATTATCTTTCAGATAAAGGTGGTTTCCTAAATTCGGGAGTTATGGTGTGAAAGTTGGTTTTTGACTGTATGGCATAGCCACCTAGTACCTTTACCTATAAATATCTATATTTAATTATTTTAACACAAAAATACATACTCCTAACAATAAAATAAAAATAAAATAGAAAATAGAAAACACAAAATAAATTTAAAATAAAATCAAATTTTCATTGTATACCAGCCACACTTGTATACATTGTACATAATACTTATATATTTAATACATTATTTAATGTGTAAAAATTAAATAAAAATCATTTTATACTCCTCAAATCATTTTGTAAATAATTAAAATATAAAATAAATGATATTTATGTAAAAAATAGTAAAATAAAAATAAAAGAATAAAATATATAGGTATATTATACTTGTATCTAATACCATGTACTTTTTAATATCATATATATGATTTTCATAAAAATAATTACAAATCATAGAAAAATAGTTTAAAAATAACAAATATTTTTTATTTTATTCATTTTTTATTTTAAACCATTTTCTATTTTTTATTAATTATGTAAATCCCAAAATTCTTATTGGTCAATCCGGGTCAACCTCTCCTCCAAGTCAAGTCCCGACCCGATTTGGCTCGCTAAAGCCACTTCTCCCTATTTACCCATTCAACTCTGGCCATAGCTTACCTTGAAATTCGGATATCGGATTCCTTGAAGAAACATGATTCACTCGGATCCCTAAGTTGGCCCGAATCATCCTAGGGTATCGTACACACCTTCAATTCTTTTAGACTAAGGAGACACCCTACAAATCCTTCGCCTCCACCTCCATTGCGGGACAGCTTGTCCCTCACACCTATTTCCTCCCCTGATAGCTCTAGAATTGTTATAGAGTTCCTTTGCAACCTTTAAAGCTCGATTTGGTGCTTGGTCGATCGACACTCGCTTTATGGCCGGAGCTCCGCCACGATCAGCCTGTTCTGCTCCTCATCGTAGAATCGAGGCGATGACCTCGCCTCCACCTTCGTCGCACTTCACCATTCACCGTAGGCTACTCAGGTACTTTCGTCCCTCTACATTTTCGGTGTTCATCTCGATTTGCATCATTGGCCATCTGGCACCTTTCATCTCTGACCACAATGGTCAGAACTCCACATCATTCATTCACCTATACAAATCGACACCTTCTCTCTCCATCATCCTTCCTGAGTAGTCCGACTCCCTATATCTCGCTCATTGGAGCAAGATTAGGCTAGACATTCCTCCTCCATCCTTGTTGGACATCACTACCACTCCCCCCCTCCTTCCCTCTACTTTTACATGCAATAACTGGATCGGAGCTATGCCTCTGAGTCAGGGTACCCTTTGTAGGTGATGGATCGCATGCAAACCCGACATGGACCGCAAGTTAGCAAGGCAGAGCTTTTTCAAGAGCATCATTATTGCTGCACTCATCCGCACGTCCGCATCTCCATCTGAGAAATCATCCTGACGTGGACCATGATAAAACCCGTGAAAACAGATTCAGTTAATCAAACAAAATCCAGATAAAATAAGAGAGAGAGAGAGATAAAGAAAAGATACAAGGAAGTTTCTCTCATATTTTAATCCTTTAAACTAATTTTTATCCAGGTAAGTTCCCCTAAGTTGAACTCAAGGAGGCATATCTGTAATGCGGCTTTCGAGGAAATAAAAAATTTCAGGATTTT
The DNA here is from genome assembly GCA_037367405.1 of Ottelia alismoides. Taxonomy (NCBI): domain Eukaryota; kingdom Viridiplantae; phylum Streptophyta; class Magnoliopsida; order Alismatales; family Hydrocharitaceae; genus Ottelia; species Ottelia alismoides. The sequence continues at coordinate 80,854 of JAZKJV010010158.1, read as the reverse complement.
TATTCTTTTCCTGAAAATATAACAGAGCACAAGAAAGCGCTCAAAACTAGCATGATTTTACAAAAATCAAAGCGAGAAAAATATGCAGTAAAAATTAGCAAGAATCATCGCTAGGGTAGTTGTGTAACTACCCTAAAAAATTTGATGAAAAATGAAATCAAAACAAGGTCCATAACTACCCTAGAGTTCATGGGTATAAGTTCAAGAAAAATAAAGTTGTTCTGTTACAAAAAGGTCCCTAGCTGGGACTGAATGAAAGAAAATTAAAAGATTTGCATTTAGGTACCTAAGTGGGGACCTAAATGGAAATTTTGGAAACTGAAGGAGAGGCTTGAGAATTCTGGTACTTGGCAGGTTTATTATGCAATTTTCGTATCGGTTCATCTGAACGGCTCAGAATAGATTCTGAGGCGCGATTTGGACTGTCCACTGCTAACACGTGTTAGTAGACTGTAGCATCTAGGGAGTTCTTCATATTCTCCCCCTTTTGTTGATATAGCAATGGCTTCATCTTCTTAGACTTCTTCCCAACGATTAGCTGGATTATTTGTCCTCCTGCAGGGCCAGAGGGATGTCTCCTACACCCCTCGAGTTCGCCTCCGGGTAAGTGGCTCTGAGGATGGCGTATGTGGCTGGGAAGCCTCGATGAAGATGGTTGATCGATCTACAGTTAGGTCTGGGGCTTCAAGAAACTAGGTGACTCTTGCTAAAGATGAAGCTCAAATAGAATGTTTGATCTCCAGATGGAAGATGAACCTGCAAATAATAATGGGGATGCTCAATTTGCGATAAAATCAACCACGAAGATTAAAAAAATGCAAATATAATAAAATGCTTCAAGGAAATAAAATAAAAGTGAAACTTTATAAGCGAGATGGAAGGCCATTTGGTGAAATTTGGAATGGATGTTAAGGGGAATTAATTGATGGCATTTAAGAAGGAGGATTAAAATCCTAATTACACACTTAAGAAAGATAATTATGACATGAAGATCGAGAATTAAAACGTAAAAGATGGAGGAATACTTGGGGTAGCAGGGTGTATGAACCTACTGTCTTATCCATGACGAGGCGGTCTTCTCGGAGCTGCACGCGGTGATGGCGCGATGCAAGGTGGAGCTGGTGCCTTGGAACATCTCCTCCAGTCAACCTTCTTCCACGCGAGGCGAACCTCGAGCTCTGTCAAAGCTGGAATGAGGCGAAGCATGACAGGCGAGATGGGTAGACGACCAATAGTTTCTGGAACTGGAGTTAGTTAGGAGCATGTTAGTTGTTAATGGTTGACTTGATGGGTTTTTATAGAGTGAATCAAAGAGAGTTAGGTACGAATCGACGATGGGCATGGATGTAAGTTGTTAGGAGAGGAGAATTAAGGGATTGGATCGCTTGAAGAAGTTACAATGGTGTGGGTAGAAATCGTTGATGGTTGGTCGGTAGAACAAAACAACGGTTCTTGTTCTTGGAGAAGAAAGCACCGGGTGTTGACACGTGTCGACACTTGGTAGGCCAGATGATGAATATATATTATAAATTAGATATTAAATAGTAAAAAGGTTATATTAAATAGGTATAAAAATGAAAAGTATAGATAATTAAATCATCTAAATTATGGTATAATTAGTTTAAAAAAATGAATATTTTATAAAATATAAATATTATATAATAAATGTGTATAAATAATACTTAATAAATAGGTTTTGGATTTTTTATTTAATAAATTAATAAATCGTATATCATTTTTATAATTTAGTAATTATTAAGATAATAAATAAAATATATGTTATTTTTTGTGGATTTTAATAAATAAATTTAAGTATATTAATAAATATGGATATAAGTGATGTAGTACAAATTTACCTATAAATTAGGGTTTTTGATTTATTTATAAAAAAGAAATAAGCTCCAAAATGATGAAGTAAATTAGGGTTAAATACAAGATCAAGAAAAAAATTAGAAATTATAAAATCATTCAAACAAAAAATAATATGTTCTAGATAAAAAATAGCCTAGAAACCCAGTTGTGGTTAGGTCCCGAAACCGACTATTTGCAAACGGACACCAGATTTTTGTGAAATCAACTTCATTATTAAAGAATATCATTTTATGAAAAATTAAAAGTGAGTAGAGTTAAATTGGAGTTCATATAAGAAAGTTATGATGTTCGGAAGTTGAGATTTTGATAATTTATAAGCTGGATTTCTTGGCATATATATAAGATAATATTTTTAACTTATTCTTATATTTTTTTATACATTGTTAGAAGTAAATATTAAAAGAGTTTGTGATAAAATATTTTAATATGAATTAATTAGAAAATCATTGACGTTTTGATAATTATTGGATACATCATGAAGAATGTGTAAAGTGTAGAATTAATTTTTTTATTTGTTTTCTTTTCTGTTCTCCCCCTACTTATTTATTTGTCGACCAATCCATGCTGACTTCGTCTAGGGGATTAGGTTATAAATATTTCTTTCAGCTGTATTTATTTAATAAGTCACATTGTACATATATACATATCAACAAATTGCCTTTATTTCTATTTTATTTTTTATTCTTTTATTTATTAACATTATTTTAATGCATAAAAGTGCATTTTTATTCATGAATAGGTTTTGTTAAAAAGTAGAAATTAATGGATATTTATATGTACTTGTTAAGGGTTTTAAGACAAAATGTAGAAAAAATGTTAATGAGTCATGGATTCATCAACCTCCTATACTTAAACATTGCTAGTCCATTAGCAAACACTTATTTGAAAAAAAACGGAAAAAGAAAGAAAGTTAGAATGAATTTGCTTTCCTAAACCAAATCACGGGAACAAACGAAGGACAGAGCACGATCAGGCCTGAAACAAGCATTTTGTCGGAGCCTTAACTTGGATTAGGATTTTAGCATCAACAACCCTCAAGTTCCACAATCCGTGTTTAAGTTCACCTCAACATCCAGTTCAAGTCCACTCATTCATATCGCAAACTCTATCAATCTTGAAATCAATATGTACGGTGTGTGAGTTGTTTTATCTCTTCCCACTTTAAAAGAAGTGAAGAAAGTGCCCATCCCAGTTATACACTCCCATCGGCTCCAATCCAGCTTCTCTTTCCTCGGGGAGGGAGGTATTCCCTTCTAAGATCAGTTTGTGCTATGTCCACAATCGAATATAGAAAGAAAGTAGAAGAATGAGAAAAGAATTGGAGTGCGACCAGTGTAGATGCATCTCCCTGTGGAGCCCAGTCGGTGTAGGTAAGTATCCACTAAGATGTGCATGCTTTTTGGTGGAAGCTCAGACCATTGTGGTCGTATTTGTATTTGGTGGCTTCTTCTTTGAATTGGCTTTGTAATGTTGCTTGCACTGCATCAGCATTTTTGTGCCTCGACGGATATAGCATCTTTTCATTCTGTCCATTTTTTGAGGTTTTGGAAAAATTCTGCAAGCAGATCCTTCCCTTACCCGAAGCGATTATTGCAACCCAAATCTCTCCTATCTTTAGATGTCCATGCAGCTAGACAAGGATAGAAATGCACCATCAAGATATAATGCCCTTCACAACCACATGCAAGTTGAGCTAAGTGCAAAGTGCATGTGTCCAAAATTGGATCACTGATGAAGAGTTAAACGGATGACAGCAAGTGTTCTACTTAGGCACTTTCGAGTTGACTTCCAAACATGGTCTCATGGAACCCAAAGATTTAAGTCAAAGACCTAAAAATTTTAAATTCATGTTCCTAATTAGGCTCCTTACAATGAAAGTTAAAGGTCGTAATCAAGCTCCATCCTTTAGAATTTTCCAAATCTTTAGTTTTAGAAATCAAACTTATTCTTAAAAATGCTAATGTAAATGAAACCTCATTTTTATTAAGTATATTTTCTGAATTTTACTCATTTTTATGGATAGCTAAGGATTTTGTAATTTTTATGAAATTTAGACTTTGCATTTTTTATGGAATTTGTAATTTTTATAAACCTGTTTATGTAGAAGAATTATTACAAGATAAATTACCCATATTTTATTTGGATTAAATAACTAATGTATATTATTAATTTAATATACAAAGGATTTTACAAGGATTAAATAAATTTTACACTTATTTACTATATAAAATTTTAACTAAGTACTATACACATTTTAAATACATATACTGAATACATATTTTAAATTAAGAATTTAAAATAAGGATTTTAGGCATAGTTTACTTATTTACAAGGATTTTATTAAATAAAATAAATAAATAGGTGGATTTTAAATTAACACTCACCCACTTTTTATGGATTTTATAGATATGGAAAATACATAAAAATATGAGTTACGAACAAAAGTATATATAAAATATATACACCCCCCTATACTTAGCTTATGTTATGTCCTCATAGCATTGAAAGAGAAAAAGGAGGACATAACTCGTGCTAAGTAAAAGTGGGTGAAAAAGAATGACATAATAGAAGCCATTCGACCCCCCACTATACTTACGATCAGGTCATAGTAAGTATCGTGGAACAAAAATGAGGTGACTAAGGATGAGGAATATATAACCGAAGGAACAAAGGAAAGAAGGAAAAATGAAATCAATGAAATTACTCGGTCCCCCTATACTTAGGATAAGGCATCCTAATTATAGAAAAGAGTGCTCAAAATTAGGGACCAGTGATTAGTGTAAAAGAAAGTATATACAAAAGAAAAGTAAAAAGAACAAAATCAAAAGTCGAGAATCAACAGGCAATTGGTCTCCCCCTATACTTAGGATCTGGTATCCTAAGCATATATGATGAACAAAAAATGGGGATGATTATGATCTACGAAGAATATACAGTTGTGTACTCCAAGAAAAACCAAAAGGCTTCACAGGTCTCTATACATGATGAAATGAAGTGAAAAAGTAGTCATGCATCCTGTGCAAAGTAGATCACTTCCACCCGAGATAGATGATAAGTAGTCTCCAAGAAGTGCTTCAGCATCCGCCCATTCATTACAAATGGCTCTGCAACATGTGACACATCTGATATAACAATATTACAATTGTCTTGCACCATTCTGACTATGTACAATCCTTCCCATTTGCTCTTCAATTTGCCAGGAAAAATATGCAATCGTGCATTGAACAATCATACTTTCTACCCAAGGACAAAGATCTTGTGCCGAATATGTTTATCATTACATTTCATCATTTTGTCCTTATGAATGAGGGTGTTCTCATATGCCTTATTTCGAATCTATACTAGCTCATTCAGATCCAGCTTCCTCTTAGCTACTGCTTTCTGTATCTCTAAGGAAATCTCTCTGATGGCCCATTCAGATTTGTGCATGATCTCTACAGGCAAATGGCATGGCTTCCCATAATCTAATCTAAATGGTGAAGTACCTAAGGGAGTCTTATATGTAGTACGATATGCCCAAAGAACCCAGTCTAGAAGATGTGACCACTTCTTCCTATCTGATCGTACTAATTTCTGAAGAATGGATTTTACCTCCCTATTTGAGACTTCAACCATGCCGTTTGTCTGCGGGTTGTAAGGAGAAGCTACTCTGTGATTAATATCGTAATTCTTCACTAGCTTTTTCACCTCCTTATTAATGAAATGGCTACACCCATCTGAAATGAGAATACATGGAATACCGAACCACGAAATAATGTGTTCCCTCAAGAACCTACATACTGTATTACTATCGACGGTTCGTACGAGTATAGCCTCCGCCCATCTTTTAACATAATCTATAGTGAGAAGAATGTACTCAATAGAGGGAAACGGTCCCATAAAATCTTTGCCCCATGCATCAAAGATCTTGCAAATGATATCATGCCGCATAGACATCACATCTCTAGCACTGATTATTACTACGACACTTTGAAAATCTGGACAACTCTTCACGAATTTGCATGCATCTCTTGTAAGACTCGGCCATCGAAATCTGCTCTGAAGTACCTTCTGCGCTTTCCTCTTCCCTAAATGATGTCCTCCTACTTCTAAGGAATGGCATAGAGGGAGGACACTATTGTATTCCTCCTGAGAAATACATCGCCTGTAAACACAATCCAATCCTTTACAAAAACAATCGGATCCTTCCAATGGTAATATTATGCCTCAGACACTAGCCTATCGACTCAGTCTTTCGGCCAACCTTGTGAACTTTACTATATAACCAAAAAGTTCACTATGTATACATACCATGGAAGTTCTGTAACTGCAAAGATGCTCTCGTCTGGAAATCTCTCTACAATTTCTAGCATGTACTCATATGAAGGATGCTCTATCTGTAATCGGGAGAGGTGATCAGCTACAATGTTGTTTACCCCAAGCTTATCTCTAATGTCTAAATCAAACTCCTGAAGTAATAGAATCTATAAGAGAAGGCGTGCCTTAGCAGCTTCTTTTCCATCAAAAATCAGATAGCTGAATGATCGGTATAAACTGTGTTTTTCGAGCCAAAGAAGTAATATATGAATTTATCTAACGCAAATACCACTTCCAACATCTTTTTATCTGTCACTGTATAGTTGTGATGGGCATTATCTACATTGCAGTTGGCATTGTGGATAGCAATTGGAAATTCGTTCGTCCTCTATCCTAATACATCCCCGACTGCAAAATGTGAAGCATCCGTCATGATCTCAAAGAGTAGAGACCAATCAGGTGGTTGTAGGACATGGGAACTGATGATCATCTTTTTTAATGTGAGAAAGGCTCTAAGACAATTATCATCTAACAAGAACTCGATGTCTTTGCCTAATAGTTCAGTTAATGGTCGGGCAATCTTAGAGAAGTCGCATGAACCGTCGGTAAAAGATGACATGCCCAAGAAAAGACTGTAACTGGTTATCGTTGGATGTGGACGATACGCTTGATGACATCCATCTTGGCAGGGTCAACCTCCATTCCTTGCTTGTAGATGGCATGCCCCAACACGATCTTGTTTATAACCATAAAATGGCTCTTTTTCCCAGACAAAATGAGATCTACCTCACCGCATTTCTAAAGAACCTAGTCTAGGCGCGCTAAACAATCGTCAAATGACTTATCATAGATCGAAAAATCATCCATAAAGACCTCGAGAAAATCACCGACCATGTCTGCAAAGATGGCAAGCATGCACCTCTGGAAAGTAGAGGGGGCATTGCACAATCCAAAGGGCATTCATCTAAAGCATACATACCGAAAGGACATGTGAAGGTGGCCTTCTCCTAATCTTCAGGAGCAATTGCAACCTGATTGTATTCGGAGTAACTGTCTAAGAAGGAGAAGTACTCCTTCCCTACCAACCTCTCCTATGAATTGGTCTATAAAAGGCAACGGGAAGTGGTCCTTCTCCACCACAACGTTCAATTCCCGTGATCAACGCACACCCACCACGATGTGGTTACTCTCTTTCAAATCTTCTCTCCACTCTCATTCTTAACCATTTCAATTACCAACTTTTTCGGGACAACATGTAATGGGATAACCCATTCAGAGTTGGAGAAGGGATAAATAAACCCTCATCGCACCATTTCATGATCTCTTTCATGACAACATCGTGTAAGATGGGATTAAGCCAATGCTGAAACTCTCTGGAAGGCTTGCTGTCATGATCAAGATAGATAAGGTGAGAACACAAAGCAACATTTATCCTGCGGAGATAGGATTAGTCAACCCAGTAGCCTTGCGATTTCTTTCCAGAATCTCCATTAGACATGATTCTTGCTCTTCGATCAAATATGCACTGATAATGACCGGAAAGTGTCATTGTGGACCGATAAGGAAAGCACATTTCATGTTTGGTAGTAAGGTCTTCAATTCGGATAGGCTAAGATCCGATTCCTCTATAACCTCATATTACTTGTAAGGGGATCTATGCTGGTGGTAGAAGTATCTGCCTTATAGTTATACACCATTTCAATCTTCTTTAGAGTTGGACTACAGAAGATGTCTAAAACATCATTGACTTGCTATCGTGCTCATTCTCAGAATGACTAGAGGAGAATAACTTGTCTAAATAGAACTCAGCATCTGAATCGTCTAAGGTCGAGGAATTCTGTAAGTTCTTTTAGACTAAAATATCTGCAATAAACTCATCAGTTCTCTGCTCCATGTGGTCATCACCATATATGCTGAAATAGAGGGTACCATCATAAGAACTGCTTCAAGGTTGTCAAAACGAACCTCATCCATGTAATCACAGGTGGTTAAATAATGTAAGGCATCAGAAGTGGTCGTAGATGCGACACTGGATGCATGTGATTCTCTCGCCATCTCTATATGTACCTTTTCATGCTTACCATTTTGATTAACTCAAAATCTGATCGATTGTTAATAGAGTTGTTAGTGTAGAAAATCCGCGAAAATAGATTCGGATGATAAAACAAAATCCAGATAAAATAGGAGAGAGAGAAAAGATACAAGGAGGCTTCTCTCCTATTTTAATCATTTAATCTAATTTTAATACAGGTAAGTTCCCTTGGGTCAAACTCGAGGAGGCATAATAATTGCATTGTTGTTTTCAAGGATTCATGATTTTTATTCTCTACTAAAACTACAACAGAACTCAAGAAAGCACTTAAAAATAGCATGATTTTACAAAAATCAAGTCAAGCAAATATGAGACAAAAATCAATGAAAAATAGCAAAATTCGATGAAAAATACAATCAAAACAAGGTCCAAAACTATCACATAGTTCAGGGGTATAAGTGTAAGAAAAATAAAGTTGTTCTATTACAAAAAGGTCCCTTACAGGGATTGAATTGAAAGAAAATTAAAAGATTTGAATTAAGATCCCTGCGCGGGGACCTAAATGCAAATTCTAGAAATTGTTGGAGCAGCTTGATAATTATGGTACTAGGCAGGTTTATTATGCAATTTTCGTACCAGTTTGTCTGAACGACTGAGATTAGATTCTGAGGCATGATCTGGACCGTCCATTACTAACAAGTGTCAACAGACTGTAGCGTCTGGGGATTTCTTCATGTTTTTCCCCTTTTCACAAATGTAGCAACAACCTCGCCTTCTCTGATTTTTCCCGACGATCAACTGGATACTTTAGCCTCCTGCAGGGCCAGAGGGGTGTCTCCTACACCCCTCGAGCTCACCCACAGGTGAGTGGCTCTAAGGATGGCATTTGTGGTTGGGAAGCCTCGATGAAGATGGTGATTGATCGGTTTGCAGTTAGGTTTGGGGCTCCAAGATGCTACGTGATGATTGTTGGACATGCGAGCCCACGGTGAGCCATTATGCAATAAATGTTATTGCGAATATCACTCCTTGATCTAAAATGAAGAATAAATAATTTGCATAATAGGTCCCTTAGTACAATTAGGGTTATGTAACATGGCCATCTTAATGATCATACAAATGTTGATTCAGTTATTGAATCATAGAGGCTGGTGCTTGGATGAATATCTAAAGGGTTAGATTGTGGACTCATCAAGTGTCATTAAATGACTGTTAAGAGAGGATCTCCAGCCTAAGTACGAGATTGCAATCCTTTCTCACTTAAGTGATATCTGACCGACCCTCTTGATGCAAGTCCTCTGCATGGAAATAGAAATTCAGAGGTGTCCAAATTAGTTAGGTCAAAGAGTTTTCTTAACGAGATCGAGATAACTAACGTCCTATGTCGTATGTTGTCACTATATTAGGCACACATCCTCTGACCGGAGACAGATGTGTCACTATATGTCTGAGTATGTACATTTGGCAGACTAATAGGTTGATGACTAATCAAGGTCTATACACCGCGTGCTGGTGTGCATTGACGATTCGCGGATTGCCTATGATAAAAATGTATGTGGCGATGGTTTGATTATCGTTCCTTAAAAATATGTCGTTTCGAGCAATCTGAATCAATCAAGAAATAACAACACAAAGTTTAGTCAATTTTAATCAATGCGGTTTTATCTTTATTTTACTTGGGCAAGTCCCAAGGTCGAACACAAGGAGGTAAAGGAACAACCAAGAATTTTGTCTATCAAAGTTCGTGCGCGGATTCGAGGTGATCTCTTTTTTTGTAATTTTTTAATGCAATTAGGGATGCAATATGCAACTTTGGCCTATTTTAGGGACTAAAATGGAATGATCAATCAAACAATTCACAAAGATATGAAACATAGCCAAGATGATAATTACGATGAAATGAATGCACTATAATTGTTTTGGAATTTTTGGATGCAAGATGAATTTTTTATGAATTTTTAATGTAAACAAGGTGAATTTCAATATTTAATTATAATAAATATTAAACCTAATTAATTTCAAGGGATAAAATTATTCAAGATCTATCACTAGGTGATGAATCTCAGAAAAATCCTAAACCTCAAAAATACAAGATTCAATACATATTAAAAATTAAATATCAAAATATGCAAAATGATTTTTTTGAAGGCAAATGATGCATGCAAATACAATTCTTTTCGGGAACAATGTTAACGTACATTAAATCTATGATCAGTGAATTTTTGGTAATTTTTAGAGCAACGGTTAATCAATTATGAATTTCAGATCTCAAAATTGCAAAGTATGCAACCTTCCACAAAACAATTAATTATTAATTACCCACAAGTCACAAAATTGTCAGAGATATGCCATAATGAAGAAAATTAGTTGTAGAACAATATGTCATTTTTTTATGAATAAAATAATGCAATGTAGCAGTTCAAAATGATAAAGTAATACAGGGGTATTCATGCAATAACAGTAAATGAAAAGAAATATAAATATCCAGAATAGAGGACTAAAATGAAATTACCACTCAGTTAGGGCGTAGATCTGCAATTTCTCCAGAGGGTCACGTATGTAACACGTGACCTCTAGTGATGGGTGTCCTTGCAAATATGAGAACACATAGGGGGTTCTTCGTAATTTTCCTGCTGATTACATGACACCCATGTGCTAGTGGTAGGTTTGGTTGGAGGCTCGGTGTAGGCGTCCATGTGACGTGCTTCGGCTGGGCTCGAGGCTTGAGGCTCTAGGCTAGGACCCAAAGCTCGCTTGGAATCCAGACCGTCATTTACGTCTGATTGGAACACGTGAGGGTGAGCGCCTTTGGATGATTAAGATCGTGCCCGTGCTTGATTTGACGGTTGTGATCGACCGACACATGACTGACGGTTGTCGGGGCAGTTGCGTATGGTGGTGATGAAAGTGCGGAGGAAGGCCCCGATGCTGAAGCGGCTAGACGACGATGAAGGTTAGCCTGGAGCGTCGAAGTTGATGGTTGTCGATGAAGCTTTGTGACACCCAGCTCGATGGCGAGGAAGTATTGTCGATGACGATCAGGCCGGAGCATCGAAGCTCCTGGATGTAGAACTCCGTCGCAATACTGGAGACGAAGGCGAAGTGCGGCGGGAGGTGCAATCGAGGAGAGGAGAATGGGCAGAGCGAACGAGCAAAATGATCGAGGACGATGTCAGGGGAAGATGGTGATGCACAGTAGCAGAGGGTATACCTAAAGGAGCGGTGCTCGACGGCGGGGCCGGAGCGGAGCAACGGCTCGAAGGCGGGGCTGCAAAGAGTTTCGGGAACCTCGGATCACGTCGTGAACTATGACGACCGGGCTGTCACTTCCGGAGATGGGTCCTTGGGGGTTGGACGATGGATGATGGGACGATGCGGGGTGGCGCTGGTTTTATAGGGGAGGACGACCAACCAGAGATGGCCAAGGGAAGCGAGATGTGATTGGGATTCGATGGGCAGGGGATTCGGATGATGATGATCGTGATGGTGGCGGCGATGAAATACATGGAGGCCGGTGGCGATTTGATAGGAGACGGAAGGGGAAGGAGGCCGGTGGTGGAGAAATCTCTGGCGGAGATCACGGGGATTGACGGTGCAGCGGAGCTTCCAAAGGATTGGGGAGGAAGACGAAGAGCAGTGGTCGTCCGATCGTTCGAGATCGGAGGACCACGATGGTGGCACGTGGCGATAGAAGGGAGTGAGGGTGCAGGCGGTGCACGTGCACAGCACGTGCTTGGTAGGCACGTGCTCTGCACGTGCGATGCGTTTTAATTTTAAATTTTTTTAATAAAAACGAAGTAATAAATCCTTAAAAAATGGCTGACAAGTGGCGGTTCCAGGAGCGGCCACGTGTCAGCCCCACAAAAATCAAAAAATAAATACAAAGAAAATAAAAAAGAAATAGCAAATGACCTCGGATCGAAAAAGTTTCTTCATGAAATTGATTGTCTCGATGAGATCTACGACTTTTATGAAGACAACAAAACCAAAATCGATAAATTGCATAAAGTGATATTTTGGGGTATCCCATGTACATAACATACCTTGATTTTTGGGTTTTGTATTTTTTTTTGGCATTTTTAAACCAGATAAAAATCAAAAAAAATATGATAAAAGCAAAGATAAATATTCACACATTAATCTATTTTTTTTGGAGTTTTTCATGAGTAACAAAAAGAAGAAATAAAATAAAATACGAAAAGACAATTTTTGTACAGACATTTAGTGGAGACTCGAACTTAATTTGTTCTTTGATTTCAAGGCTCAGTTTGGATTTGGATTTTTGTACATCTTAATAAAACTTTCATCAAAGAAGACAAATAAAAAATGAATAAAATAAAATAGGTTAATTAGTACATAAAATATTAGGTCAAAAACTACTAAAATATAATATGTACAAAAGTGGCCCAAAACCCAACTTTCACATATGAACTCCGTTTTCACTTGACCTTGGTCTTGGTTTTGAAGGTAATTGAATGTACATTAGTTCAAAAGTGAGTAGTATTAAAACGGACACTGAATGGGAAAGATATGAGGTTTTAGTCCAGGAATCCTAGAACCAGGGTTTGGGTTTCTGGTCCACTTATTTGGGTTAGTAATTTTTTTATATTTTCATTTATTCATGTTAGTGATATGTACACAGTGGAAGTGGATTTGGGTCATTTGGAGTTAGCATGAATTAGTTGAAAATTGGGGAAGTTAGGCTATTTACAGGTCAATTTTGGCTGGGATTTTTGGCTTCTTATTTTGTGCAGAAATGAGTGATAAAATGCAATTCTTATTAAAACATGCATAAAATGCTAATTATGCTGAATAAATGCAGAAATGCTAATGATTTTGAGGGATTTGAGCTTAATTAATGAGATTAATGAGATTTAGAGTGACGAATATGAGATTCATCATGCATATAAGGGCATATGAGTAATACGATCTCTCAAAGGAATCATACGTGATCATCACTGAACTGGAAGACATGAGCTCACTCATGAGATATTGGGAAGAATCAAATTCTGTTCACGGTCGTTTCACTTTGGAAGCTTGACTGAATTTGTAGGTTTGATATATACCTTTGGAAAGTATATGATCAACACCTGGGTATGATATATGCATTTGGAAAGTATATTATCGATACCAACTCCCTATAGTCAAATGAGAATCTTAATGATAAAACCCTGAAGGAGACAGTCTAAACGAGATCAAAAACATCGGTTTATTCTGGGTCTTCCAGTATGCAGGATGTACAGGCATTAGGAATACCTGAAGGTGATGTTATCATAAACGATTTGTATAACCATGACGCTCCATTCCGAGGGAGTGATGAAATAGGCTTGGATTTTAGGTGACTCCTTCTCATAGAGAAGTAATCTAATCTTAGTCCAAATGTTGGACATTGATCTGAATGTGATTCAAATGTAATGAGAAGATTAGATTTACGGCCTTGATTTAATCAAGCATCTATGAGAGGTCCGCAAGATCTGGATTTGAGATGTGATCTCAATATCCAAGTCACTATACGAGGAACAAAACAATCGCCCTGTCCTTATCTCCCAGTATCCGTGGAGAAAGTGCATTATACTTGAAAGAGTTTATGGATAATTTCATAGTTGATATATGTATCCGGGCATTGATAAAATAGATAATTAAATGTGATTTACTTATCATGAATAATATGAATTTGATTCATATTATAATGGGAGTTATCTGAGATAATTAAATGTGATTTAATTATCCAAGATGTGAATAATGTGAATGTGATTCATATTATTTGGGCACATCTCTAGTCAAAAGTGTATAGCTATGTCCATATTATTCTGGTATATTATAAATGTCATTTATAATATATTAGAGAGAGCATATTGTGATTTATATTTGTTGATTAATTGTTAATGTGAATTGGATTCACATTGAATGATTAATTGAAAATATAATTACATTTAGTTTTGTGTTGTGAATGAGATCCACATAATTTCAATGGCTTGATTGAAATTTTTCTCACAAGATAATTGTGAATTATTAAAAATATTTACAATAAGAGTTATTGTAAATGAAAGAGATAATTATGACATATTAGAGAAAGACCAAGTCGACTCAAAAAGAGGAGTGGATGGCCACTTATCTTGTTGTGGGGATAAGTTGGACGTCACCCTCTTCTTGAGTAGATAATGTTGGTCTTCTCATTATCACATCTCTAGTCAAAAGTGATTTAAATTGTGAATAATTATGTAGATTTATCAATATAAATTAATTCAAAAATAAATCAATTGTTGTTGTGTTTTTACAACAACATTAGCCATTGAAAGAAACACTAATCAATCTCATCCATTTATTGTGTGTTGTCCATGGATTGAGATCCATGGATCCCAAAATCCCATATAAGAAGAGGCACTCGTTGCTCTTCGAGACAAATTTTACGACAACAACGAATGCTCTCTTCCTCTCTCTTTACATGTCATGTGCCTCTCTCCCTCTCTCTCTTATGGCCGTCCACCATGAAGCCATTGAGAGAGTCGTCTTCACCGCAGCATTGTCTTTATGCTGCCGAAGTACTTGCTCGTGGTTCTTCATCTCCTTCGGTGTGCCTCGCTCGTGAAGAAGACATTAGATCTTGTGTGACGAGATCAGGAATTCATCGCTTGGATCATCAACATTGATTGCAAGAAGGACGTGTCTCATCAACGCGCTCGCAAGCGTCTCCTCCGTCGGATTGGACTTGAGATAGGAGATCTCTTAGTTTAGAAACTCGATCGCAACCACGCTTCAAGAGGTAAACCTTATATCTATTTTGATTTAGATGAAAAGATCCGAGAAAGGTTCTTGGATCATGTGGTTTCATCATATTTAATTTTTTAAAATTCCACTACATCGAGCAACTAGTGTGACTAGTCGCTCCCGATCGCATTCGATGCAATCTACACATTTCCTTGATTCTCTTGAGGATAATTCCATATCATTCAAGTGGTATCAAATCCAGGTTATAGGTTTTGAATGTGATCCATAAACCTAAGAAGACTTGATTTCATAAGGATTGTGAAAGTTTTATCGCATTTCAATTTTCGCAGCCCTGATTTGTGATAAAATTTTGGCCTTTTTAAAATTATTTAAACACGAATTTTTAAATTGTATAATGTTTACAATTAATTAAGAAAACAGTAGGATTTGAGTTTGCATGATTCGGAATCTGATAACTCAAGATATTATCATTTTAATGAACCTATATCCACTGTTTCGGGGATGGCGAATGATGACGTAATTATGGAGTTAATTACTGTTTTAGAATGCCTAAAAATGTGTGCTAATCATATAGGTTCTATTTTAAATCAAGTTAGAAAACTTTAGAAGTTGTTTTTGCTTAATTTGGATTTAAAATGAATGAGATATGCTAATTTTAGTAAGTTAGGGTAACAGCTGAAAATTACAATCCTAATCATGAACCTTGTGATAGTCATTTATGAAACTTGTGAAATGAATAGTTAATTTCCTGTAATAATTAAGGATAATATTTGAGAAATATTTGAATGATAATTGTTCCCTTAAATGACATTGCCTCAACCAATAAATGATTATATTTGATCTAGAACACCAATTGGTTAATTGATACACATTCAACAAACATGTTACTTAAATAGGTTTGCGAATTTATCTAGCAAATTTCATTATAATCAAAATGATTTTGATTATTAATATATGGTATAATTTCAGTAGAAAAAACGATGATCATATCAAGTACACAATGATCGATTTGGCATTATCCTTGTCCTGAGGTGGATATGGTGTCTAGTCGTGGAGCGTTGGGGTAGCAGGTTGCACCATGTGCAGCCTGTCCCACTCCCGTCGGTACTGGCCTTGAGAACAGGTAGGGACTCGATAATGTTGGAGAAATCATGTTGTATTTTCTAATTATTAAAATTTGAATTAACACGTACTTTAAGATAATACCATATATTCAAGTAACAATAATGTTTATTGATTGAATTGGAATGATAATTAATGTAATGTGATTAAATTGATTATATTCAATTAAAAACACTCTACTATGAATATATGTGTATTTCCCTTGGAAGAATTAATTATATGAATATGATTCATGATAATTAATTGAAATTTGAATAAGAGGTGGAGGATCACATAAGTCACATCCATGGTCTCTCGTCAAGGCGAAGGGTTCCGTCGCCAGATATTGTTTGTAGGAGACACCTGTCTGAAGTGATCTCTCCTGCATTACAATTCATTTGGATCGGGCTCTTCTCTTCTCAAAAGAGTAAGGACGTATGCATAGTTACCCCAATATCGGGTTCTCATATTATTGGGGCGATATTGGATTGCGCATAGCGAGTTATATCCCTGTTGACAGTTGGTTCAATTAATGACGGATCAACATCACCTTAGGGGTGGTGGGCCCAGGTGTTAAAGACCGGATTGGGAGATGCAAGTTGGACTTGCAAGGCATAATTTGTTCCCGTTTCTTTTATCCAAGTTACAGGTTCTCATATTATTGGGATGTGACAAAGATAAGAAAGGAGATCCCAGATCTTGCTTGAGATATAATGGCAAGTATATCTCTTACATTGAAAGTAATTAAGGGAATGAACATTCAATGTAGGCAAGGCAAGACAACATTGATATAAAAATTCCTAAATCAAAGTAAAATATGTATATATATATTTATATATATTTATGCAAACTTCTTATTTGAGATAATCCTTCATTAAACCCACTCAATACTATACTCAATAATAACCAGAAAAATATCATAGATTGGATCCATGATCAAAATATTGTACTTGCACTTGGACACATATTGTCTGTGGTTGCAATGTACAAGTTTTCTTCATAATAATGAGGAATGGCAATTAAATAGACAATAAGACAACAACTTACGGTTTGTATGTCTCCATTGTCTTTATCTGTCATCGAATGTACCTTGGAAGTGACATGTCGATGATGCCCACAATTGTCAGATATTCCTCATAAAATTCTAAGAAGATGTTCTGGCATACATGTGTGCTCTTGACATTTAATAATGAATGACATGATTCAGTCCATTATGCAGAATGGTGGCTCTATAAGAGATGATGTATTCAAATATTTGAGTACCTACTTGAACCTATGTCTTTAAGAGTTAAGATGTATGTAGATATGATGAGTGTCATCATCCTACTATCTTTACTCTAGTCATTCATGAAACTTCATAATATTCATATTGTATGAATTAAATGAAGCATGTATAAATGTTGAAATACTCTTATATCGAATTCTTTTGAATTCATCATATGAGATCCTTTTTTCTTAAGCAATGGTTGTTTAGAGATGGAAGGAGCATAGTGGAAGCATGGGTCGGACCAAAGTTAGAAGAAAAGTCAAAGAGTTGACTATACTTCTTTGGTTTCCACACATATGACATCCAAAGATTTGGATGAATGCCAATACTGCAATAAGCTGATGTGTTGATAGTATGACTATCAAGTCTATCTAGATCCTTATAGAAGGTCTCGAATAGTGCATCGGAATAATCTACATTTAATCATTGAAATTGACTTTCTTATTGGATAAGATTAAAAGTCTAATAATTGTATCTCATTTTTTAGTAACACTTGCAATTGGTTGCATATGTTTTAGAAAATTTGAGAAATTTGATCTTAAGGTTTAATAGTCATCCACATGGATGTCGATGCAATTGTTGAAACAATCTCTATTGGATAAATAGACTTCATATTTTCAGTGGGAGAGCCCTTAGTCTTAGAGAATGCCTCTATGACCTAGATATTAGAATACACTCATAGTTTATTTCTAAATGTTGGAAATAGAAATGAATTTTGGAATAGACCTATCATAAAGAGTTATGATGAATTATTTCAGATAGTATTCTGATATCTGAAGGACTCCTCTAAAATAAAAAATTAATGAATGGTCATTAACATTTCTAAATACTGAAATATAAACCTTATAAGATCAATAAGAGGATAAAGATCATTTGACAATGATCTGGAATCAAACCTTGGACATTAGTCTGCTGATGAGATCAATAGACTAGTAAGAGATGAACTTCAGAATGTCTAAAATCTCAAATCTTACATACTTTTGAATATTATATTCAAAGTAAAAATGTCCAATGCACCCTTCTCTGGGAATGGTTTTAGATGCCGTGGTATTCAAGATCTCGTACATATTGATGTATGTGGATAATCTATATCATAATGAACATTAATGATATGTGATATCATTTGATGATTATTTGTGATGTGAGATTTCTCTCCTTCATTTTAGAAAGCTTTGAAATGTTCAAAGATTTCACAATTTTGGTTTAGAACCAAAGTTTAATGAAATATGAAATGAATTTGATCTAACTTAGGTAGCAAGTACCTATTAGATGAATTCAAAGAATACCTTATGGAGATATGAATATCATTCCTATCTCGCTCCTCCTAATATACCTAAACTCAAAAGAGTTATAGGTAGTTACAATTGATCATGTGTGACATGATTTGATCAGTGATTAATATTAGCATAATTACCTCTTAGTTTCCAAGGTATATATGTAGTAGAAATGACAATATATAATCCTTATAAGGTTCCATGCTAGTAAACTGGAATTTAGCACCAGAGAGTGCTACTTTATTAGGAAAATAAAGGATGGTAATGGATACCTACTTTATGACCTTAATATTCTTAAAAGATCTCATCTCTAAGGATATGATTCATATAGGATGACTCTCTTGAGAATCAAAATGAAAATGAAGTAAATGAACTCAATTAGTCTTGAGAAGATAATGAGGCTCCTGATGTTGGAAACTAAAAGGACAATTAAAGATGGAACACTAATACCTCTTCAAATGAGTTTGAGGATGGATTCCATGTGTTAGAGAAATCTGATATTGATCGAACTTCATGTGATGAAGCTTCTAAAGATCACGACATGGAAAGATGGATTTTAGCAATAAAGTCTGTAGTAGACATCATATACAAGTGTTGTATAAGGACCCTTGAGGATCCCGCTAAATGGGTAGGACTCGTTAAGGTGTAAATGGATCTTCAAGAGAAAGAGGAAACCTGAGAGAAGGTAGAGATCTTCAAAGCACGACTCGTAGCCATGAGCTACACACTGAATAGAAGACATCACTTACGATGAGACTTGCTCTCCAGTGACCATGCTTAAACTCATCATATTATTGCTAACTTTAGCTACACAATTTGACTTCGACATTTTCAAGATGCGAGTTAAGATTGATTTCCTCTATGAATACCTCTATGAGGATATTCATATGAAGTAGCCCCAGGGCTTCATGGTTGAGGAAAGCAAGGTGTGCAAGCTAAAGAAACTCCATCCATGGACTCAAATAAGCTTCTTGTAGTTGGAATATTGGATCTAATGAAATCATAAATATTATGATTTCAGATGGAATCTTAATGTACCATGTGAAGCTTAGTGGGAGTGCCATTGTGTTCATCGTGGTAAATATATATGATATCCTAATCATTTGGAATGATATAAGGATAGTAATAAGTGTTTTTATAGACTGCCTATTCCATACCTTGAGGCATAATCTCAAGAATACCTCTCAAGATCTTAGTTCTGAAAGTGTTCAGAAGCAAAGAGAAGAGGGTATTCGAACCGTCACATTAGTAGTACACCTTGGACATGTTCCATTTTCTGGAAAATTCCAAGAAAGGCTTCAATCTCTTAAGATATGGCAGTGACCTATCTAAAGGGATAGCACCTCAAAGAGTTGAGGAATTAAATGCTTGAACTACTTGCCCTTGTGCATCAGTTACGAGAAGCCGAGTGTATGCTGGATGTGTACAAAAGCCAAATGTCTGCCATGTAGTGGGAGTAGTAAACTATTATTAATCCTACTATGGAAATAAAACACTTGATTGCAGTAATAATAATATCTTCATATATTACAATACTTTACATATAGTGATCTCTAAGTCTTTTCTTTAAGTGATTAAGACTTTATAAATGGTTATCTAAAAGGTTTAACCGCGGATACCTTAGGAGATAGAGATCTCCAAGAATAAGGGTATTCTGATAAGGATTATGGACATACTAGTTATAATAATTATTAAGTTGTAGTGGCAAGGACACTATCACTGATAATATTGAGTATTAGTTGCATAACATGCAACATTCACATTGGATGCGAGCACTGTTACTGAGGATATGCAAGTGTTGTAAAAGGACTTGGTGTAGTCTCTTGGCAACAGAGGTACTGATTAGCTTACCTAGTTATTTTTCTAAATAAGCCTATGATTGTCACATGAGTGAGGGTTTAAATTATTAGACCATTAATGGCTCATTGGGCTAGTGAGAGATTGTTGGACATGCGAGCCCAAAGAAAGCCATTATGCAATAAATGTTATTGCAAATATCACTCCTTAATCCGAAATGAAGAATAAATAATTTGCATAATATATCCCTTAGTAGGGTTATGTACCATGGCCATCTTAATGATCATAAAATTGTTGATTCAATTATTGAATAATAGAGACTGGTGCTTTGTTGAATATCGAAAGAGTTAGATTGAGGACTCATTGAGTATCGCCGAATGAATATCTAATAGGAAATCCTTTCTCACTTGGCTGATATCTGGTTGACATCTTGATGCAGGTCCTCTGCATGGGAATAGAAATTCGGAGGTGTCAGACTAGTTAGGTCAAAGAATTGACTTAATGAGATCGAGATAACTAAAGTCCTATGTCGTATGTTGTCAACGATATAGGCACACATCCTCTGATCGGAGACAGATGTGTTACTATATGTATGAGTATGTACATTAGGCAGACCAAAAGGTTGATGACCTAATCAAGGTGTATACACCAGCGTGCTAGTGTGCATATTAGGCCATATGAGTAATACGATCTCTCAAATGAATCATACAGATTCATCACTGAACCAAAAGACATGAGCTCACTCATGAGATATTGGGAAGAATCAAATTCTGTGAACGATAGTCCCGCTTTGGAAGCTTGACTGAATTTATAGGTTTGATATATACTTTTGGAAAGTATATGATAAACACCTGGGTATGATATATGCTTTTGAAAAGTATATGATCGATACCAACTCCCAATAGTCAAAGAGTCTTAATGATAAAACCCTGAAGGAGACAGTCTAAAAGAGATCTAAAACATTGGGTTTGTTTTGGGTCTTCCAGTATGCAGGATGTACAGGTATTAGGAATACCTGAGGGTGATGTGATCATAAACGTCTGTATAACCAAGACGCTTCCATTCCGAGAGAGTGATGAAAAAGGTCTGGATTTTTGTGACTCCTCTCATAGAGAAGTAATCTGATCTCAGTCCAAATGTTGGATAATGATCTGAATGTGATTCAAATGTAATGAGAAGATTGGATTTGCGGTCTTGATTTAATCAAGCATATATGGGAGGTCCACATGATATAGATTTGAGATGTGATCTCAATATCCAAGTCACTATATGTGGAACAATACAATTGCCCTGTCCTTATCTCCAAGTATCCGCGGAGAAAGCGCATTATCCTTGAAAGAGTTCATGGATAATTTCATTGTTGATATATGTATCCGAGCATTGAGAAAATGGATAATTAAATTTGATTAAATTATCATGAGTAATATGAATTTGATTCATATTATAATGAGAGTTATCTAAGATAATTAAATGTGATTTAATTATCAAAGCTGTGAATAATGTGAATGTGATTCATATTATTTGGGCACATGAGAATTGAGATCCAAGATGATTAAATGTGACGTAATAATCATGGATATGAATACTGTGGATAACACTAGCCATATTATTCAGGTATATTATAAATATCATATATAATATATTAGCGAGAGCATTTTGTGATTTATATTTTTTGATTAATTATTAATGTGGCTTAGGTTCACATTGAATGATTAATTCAAAATTTAATTGCATTTAGTTTTGGGTTGTGAATGAGATTCACATGATTTCAATGGCTTGATTGAAATTTTTCTCACAAGATAATTGCGAAGTATTTTTTGAGAAAAATATTTACAATAAGAGTTATTGTAAATTAAAGAGATAATCATGAGATATTAGAGAAAGACCAAGTCAACTCAAAAAAAGGAGTGGACGAACACTTATCTCCTTGTGGGGATAAGTGGACGTCACCCTCTTCTTGAGGAGAAAATGTTGGTGTTATCATTATCTCATCTATAGTTAAAAGTGATTTAAATTGGGATTAATATATGTTGATTTATCAATATAAATTAATTCAAAATTAAATCAATTGTTATTGTGTTTTACAACAACATCTTAGCCATTTAAAGAAACACAAATCAATCTCATCCACTGATTCTGTGTTATCCATGGATTGAGATCCATAGATCCCAAAACCTATATAAGAAGAGGCACCCTTTGCTCTTCGAGACACATTTTACGACAATAACGAATGCTCTCTTCCTCTCTCTACACATCATGTGCCTCTCTCCCTCTCTCTCTTATGGCCGACCACCTTGGAGCCATTGAGAGAGTCGTCTTCGCTGCAGCATCGTCGTTATGCTGCCAGAGTACTTGCTCGTGGATCTCCATCTCCTTCGGTGCACCTCGCTCGTGAAGAAGACATTGGATCTCGTGTGACGAGATTAGGAGATTTGTCGCTTGGATCATCAACATGGATTGCGAGAAGGATGCGTCTCATCAACGTGCTCGCAAGCATCACCTCTGTTGGATCGGACATGAGACAGGAGGTCTATTAGTTTAGAGACTCGATCGCAAACGATCCGAGAAATGTTCTCGGATCATGTGGTTTCATCACATTTAACAATTTTAAATTTCTTCTACATAGAGCACTAGTGCAACTAGTCTTTCCCGATCGCATTTGATGCGATCCACACGCTTCCATGATGTGCTTGAGGATCTTCCCATATCCTTCAATTCTTACTGAAGATGAAGCTCCAATGGAATGTTTGATGCTCTACATGGAAGATGAACATACAAATGAAAATGGAGATGCTCGATTTGCGATGAAATCGACCACAAAGATTAAGAAATTGTAGATCTAATAATATGCTTCTAGGAAATATGATAAACGTGAAACATTATAAGAGATATGGAAGGCGATTTATGTGAAATTTTTAATGGGCGTGAAGGGGAATTAATTGATGGCGTCTAAGAAGGAGGATTTAACATCCTAATTACACACATAAGAAACACGACACGAAGAACGAGAATTAAAATGTAGAAGATGGAGGAATACTTGGGGGTAGCAGTGTGTATGACCCTACTTTCTTCTTCTCGATGAGGCGGTCTTCTCGGAGCTGCACACAGCGATGGCACGATGCAAGGCGGAGTTGGCACCTTGGAATGTCTCCTCCGATCAACCATCTTCCACGCGGGGCAGACCTCGGGCTCCGTCATAGCTGGAATGAGGCAAAGCACAGCAGGGGAGATGGTTAGATGACAAGTAGTTTCTGGAACTGGTGTGAGTTAGGAGCAAGTAAGTTTTCAATGGCTGACATGATGGCTTCTATAGAGTGAATCGAAGACAGTTAGGTACGAATCGACGATGGGCGTGGATGTAAGTTGTTCGGATTGGAGAATTGAGGGTTTGGATCACCTGAAGAAGTTACAATGGCATGGGAAGAAATTGTTGAAGGTTGGCCGATAGAAGAGAACAACGCTTCTTATTATTGGAGAAGAAAGCACCAGGTGTTGACACGTGCCAGCACCTGGTTGGCCAGATGATGAATATACATTATAAATTAGATATTAAATAATAAATAAGATTATTTTAAAAAGGTATAAAATGAAAAGGATAGATAAATAATTTATCTAAATTATATTAACATTAGTTTTAGTAAATAATAAATACTTTATAAAATATAAGTAATATATTAATAAATGTGTATAAATAATACTTAACAAATAGGTTTTGGATTTTTATATTAATAAATTAATATATAGCATAACATTTTTATATTTTATTAATTATTAGAATAATAAATAAAATATATGTTAATTTTTGTTTATTTTAATAAATAGTTTAAGTATATTAATAAATATGGATATAAGTTATGTAGTACAAATTTACCTATAAATTAGGGTTTTTTATTTATTTAATATAAGAAATAAGCTCCAAAAATTATGAAATAAATTAGGATAAATACAAGATCAAGAAAATAATTAGAAATTATAAAATCATTATAACAATAAATAATATGTTCTTGCTAAAATAAATAACCCAGAAACCCAGTTCTGGTTAGATCCCAAAACTGACCTTTTGCAAACAGACTCTGATTTTAGTGAAATCACCTTCAATAATTAGAGAATATTAGTTTATGAACTTTAAAGGTGAGTAGAGTGAAATTGGAGTTCGTGTGAGAAAGCTACGATATTCAAAAGTTGAGATTTTGACGATTTATAAGCTGGATTTCTTGGCATATATATAAGATGATATTTTAACTTATTTTTATATTTTTCTATATATTTTTAGAAATAATCAGGAAAAGAGTTTGGTGAAAAATATGTTAATATGAATTAATTAAAAACTCATTGAAGTTTTTATAATTATTGGATACATAATGAAGAATGTGTAAAGTATGGAATTAATTATTTGTATTTGTTTTCTTTCCTTATCTCCCCTACTTATTTATTTATCAACCAATCCATGCTGACTTGGTCTCGGGGATTAGGTTATATATATACATTTCAGCTATATTTATTTAATAAGTTACATTGTCCTTATATACATACCTATAATTTGCCTTTTTTATTTTCATTATTTTTATTCTTTTATTAATTTACATGATTTTAATGCATAAACGTGCATTTTTTTTCATGTATAGTGTTTTGTTTAAAAGTGGAAATTTTTGGATATTTACATGTATTTGTTAAGACAAAATGAATACATAACGTTAATGAATCATGTATTTATCAGACCATTTCCAGGAGCGTATTGGACCCATCGACGAGTCGATTAGAGTAGCAGATCTGCAAACACAAGCAATTGAAGCTCGCCCAGCATGCCCTTCTTCACATTTCATCCAGATACCTTCCTGTCCGTCGGATGAAGGGGGCCTCCTCTAGATTACATCTGAGATACATGATGTTGCCCCACTTTGAATGCTCAGATTAGATCTCTAGCTAGATCTAACTACATGTCAGCACCTTTTCCACGACCTTCAGATCATGCCAGTAACGATCGATCCAAACCATACAGCTTTGCCACGTACGCCAGCTGTTAGATCCTTTTCAACGTAGCATCAGAGCCGTTAGATACGTCACATGTGGCGCACGTGTCCTCAAGGGTATTTCCTTTTTACCCTACACCTTATGCTATTTCGATTCATTACAATATATGTAATATGTAGTTAAAAACTTTTTGCATTAAGGACCCAATAGTTTTAGTATTTGCATTTTTGTCCAGCCGTGTCTGAGTCAAGTGTTTTTTCATGTGTTATTTCGTGTATTTGCATGTTTTATCCCAAACTTTGAACTGTTTATTGAATGAATGAAAAATTTTGAGTAATTGAATATATGCCCCTGTGAGCACTTCTTCACGTGTTGTGGACATTTTTCCTGGATAAACTGCATAGTGGCCCTTGGACTTTAAGCAGTTGTTATTTTTCAGGCCCATAAACTTGAAATGCATATTAGTCCTCGTGCACTATTTCTAACTGTGGTTTTTTTATTAATCACAATAATTACCTAAAATACACCAGTAGCTCATGCTTGCATGTTATATTTATGGTGATTTTTGTTTGTTAGTTTTCTTATATTTTTCTAATATAAAAAATTCAAAAATAGTTGAAACATCCACTGTTTTCTTAGAGAATGCATAAAAACTCAAAAAATCCTTTAAAAATACTATAATAAATTATGTAGTTGTCTTTTATCATATTTTCACTTCTGTATTATTTTTATTTGAAAATACCTTATATAAACTTAAAATTTAGCAAAATACTCAAAAACTTATAAAAATCATAAAAATAAAAAAACCAAAAATTGTAATTTCCATTCTTTTGTGTAGATATTTACTTATAGTATTTGATAAAAATCATTCTAGGGGTTTTGAGCATTTTATCTATTTTTAAATTGAAAAATACCCTTGATTGTGCACTATTTGCATATTTTATCATTGTTTGATTTTTAGAAATAACAAAAACATATAAAACACCCAAAAAATTCCCAAAATACTACAAAATATAAAACCCAAAAATATTTTTACTTTATTTTTCTGAGTATTTTTGACATATTTAAAAAATACAAAGAGAAGACTTGTGCATTTTTGTCTTATTTTCCTTATTTGAAAAATTAAAAATTTGTTAAATCAAAAACCACAAAAAAGACAAATAAAAATCCTTTGATTTCCGAATACTCTACTTAGTTATTTATTGTGCTTCTTGAGTTCAACCATGATCTCTATACCGGGATAATAAAAGTAGCGAAACCGCTCATTTTCATTGCTTAATGTATTAGTGGTTTAAATAATTTTCTCATTGAGTGTGAATCTGATTTGCGTCACAACAACTCCTAATTAATCAACTTAACTCAAATCAGAATCTTCGCTCACCAGAATGGAGTCGTTGCTGGGGAGAACGACTGCGTAGTTAGGATTTATATTTGCTCATTCTTGTTTCTATATTTTATAACTATTCCTGACCTTCTTATGTTTTTCTTTTTGTGTGAGCGACTACTAGAGCACGACTCAGACATCTTTGGAGGGAATAATACCTAAGAAGGAGCAGGAGACAATTATCTAGGATAGATTTGTTTTTACAAAAACATTTGTAATAACTTAGACTCTTATACTATATTTGGGACACTTGGATATTTATTCGGGGTTGTTTCTTCGGGGGACTTCACTAGATTTTTTGAGTTTTTCTGCATTTTATTTTTATTTGTTTTGCAAGATTTTAGCCCCTAGACATAGGATTTTTACTTGGTTGAGCTTGGTAAAAAAACTAAGGTCCAAGCACCCTAATCAAGAATATATGTTCCTATAGATCACGATTAGACTTAGTCAAAATAAAAGGCTAGTTTCATATATTTTGGAGTTATGGTGTGAAAGTTGGCTTTTTAAGTGTAGGGTATAGCCACCTAGTAACTTTACCTATAAATATTTATGTTTAATTATTTTAACATAAAATTTCTGTATGTTGTATTTTAAAACACTTGTACATACTCCTAACAATAAAATAAAAAAAATAAAATTAGAAAATAGAAAATAAATTAAAAATAAAACCAAAATTGCATCGTACACCAACCACACTTGTACATATCGTACATAATTACTTATTTAATACATTTTTTAATTTGTAAAAATCAAATAAAATCATTTTATTCTCCTTAAATTATTTTGTAAATAGATAAAATATTAAATAATGGATATCTATGTAAAAACAATCAAATAAAAAAAAGAATAAAATATATAGGTATACTATACATGTATCTAATATGCTATACTATATATACCATATATATGATTTTTATAAAAAAATTTAAAATCATAGAAAAATAGTATTAAAAATAAAAAACAATTTTTTTATTTTATTAAATTTTTATTTTTAAATCATTTATCTTTTTTAATTAATTATGTAAATCCCAAAATTCTGATTAGTCAACTCGGGTATGTTGATTCGGGTCAACCCCTCTTCCAAGTCGGGTCCTGACCTGATTTGGCTCATTGGATCCACTTCTCCCTATTTCCCCATTCGACTTTAGCCACTGATTACCTTGAAATTCAGACCTTGGATTCTTCAATGATCTGTGATTCACGTAGATCCCTAAGTTGGCCCGAATCATCCTAGGGTTTTGCACACACCTTCAATCCTTCCAGACCCTCTAGATACCCTAAAAATAATTTACCTCCACCTCCATTGTTGGGAAGCTCATCCCTCACGCCTCTTTCCTCCTTGGTAGCTCTAGAATTGTGATAGGGTTCCTCTACAGCCTTTGGAACTCGATTTGGTGCTTGGTTGATTGACACTCGCTTTGTGGACGGAGCTCCAATGCGATCAGCCTCTTCTGTTCTCCATCGTAGAATCATGGCCACGTCCTCTCCTCCACCTTCGCCACACTTCGTCGTTCATTGTAGGCTACTCATGTAGACTTCACCCCTCTCCATTTCCGTTATTCATTTTTATTCGCATCATCGGGCATCCAACACCTTTCATCTCTGACCACTGTGGTCGGAACTCCGTATCACTCATTCATCTGTACAGATCGACACTCATCTCATCGTCATCCTTCTCCCGTAGTATGACCCCCTATATCTCGTTCATCGGAGCGAGATTAGGCTAGACATTCCTCCTCCATCATCGTCGGACGTCGCTACCACTCCCCCGCCGCTTCCCTCTACTTTTACATGCAATAACCAGACAGAAGCTATGCCTCCAACTCAAGGTACCCTTTGTAGGCCAATGATGAATCCATGATTCATTACCATTCTGTCTGCATTTTGTCATAAAACCATTAACAAATATAAGTAAATATCCATTATTTTCCACTTGTTAACAAAATCCCATTAATGAATAAAAATACATTGTTATGCATTAAAATCATGTAAATACATATAAGAATAAAAATAAAGAAAATAAAAATAAAGGCAAATTGTCGATATGTATATATGTACAATATGACTTGTAAAAATAAATATACCTGAAAGGTATTCTTAGAACATAATCCACGAGACCAAGTTAGCATGGATTGGTTGACAAATAAATATGTAGGGGGAGATAAGGAAGAAAACAAATAAAAATAATTAATTTCACATCTCATACACTCTTTATAAATTATCCACTAAATACCAAAATTTTGAAAATTTAATTAATTCATATTAACATATTTTTTACAACTTCTTCTCTTAATTATTTATAAAACTATATAGAAATTATTCAAATGAGTTAAATATATTACCTTGTATATATACCAAGAAATCCCATTTTAAATTGTGAAAATCCCAACTTCTGAACATCATAACTTTCTCCTACGAACTCTAATTTCACTCTACTCACTTAAAAGTTAATAAAATAATATCCTCTAATTAATACATGTTATTTCACTAAAATCGGAGTCCGTTTGCAAAAAGTTGGTTTTGGGACCTAACCACAACTGGGATTCTGGGCTACTTATTTTATCCATAACACATTATTTATTGTTTTAATGATATTATAATTTATATTTATTTTCTTGATCCTTTATTCCAACCCTAATTTATTTCATAATTTTTGGAGCATATTTAGTATTTTCATAAATCAAAAACTCTAATTTATAGGTATAAATGAACTATATACCTTGAATACCTATTTATTAATAAACTTAAATTAATTTATTAAAATCTAAAAATTATGTATATACTTTATTTATTAACCTAATAATTAATAAAATATAAGAATAATATATTATTTATTAGTTGTCCAATTAAAATTTAAAACCTCTTCATTAAGTATTATATATATCTATTTATTAATATAATATTTATATTCCGTAAAATAATTATTATTTATTAAAACCAATTATAACATAATTTAGATAATTAAATTATTTATACCTATCATTTTCATAGTTATTTAAAATACCATTATTTACTATTTAATCCTTATTTATGAAGATATTTATCAAACTGGCCAATACGGTGTTGACACGTATCAATAACTGGTGCCTTCTTCTTGAAGAAGGCCGGCCGGTGATTTTGTTTTAACGACCCAATTTCGCCTTTTTCTACATGCCAACTTCTTCATCCTACGCTCGATCCAAACCCCCTATTTTCACCTAGATACACGCCAGCCCTTGATTCTCAACTAACCCACTTCGATCTCCCTATAAAACCATCTCCAAATCTCCATCTCCAACTAACTTACTCCTAACTACCTAGTTCCAAAACACAACTGGCCAAGTCCCAACCTTCAGTGTCGTCCGCCGCCGTACTCCGGCTGTGACATGGCCAATGGGGAGCACCGCGTGGAAGAGGGAGCATCAGAGGAGGGTTCCAAGGTGGCCAACCACCTTGTATCGCTGTCGTCGCATGCTTATAGATCCGACCAATGACCGCCGAGCGATGACCAACGATATCGTATATCTTGCTACTCTAAAGGTACTCACCCTTTTCAACTTCTTAATTCCTCGAGTTGCATGCCTTGATTAACGTCTTAAGTACGTAGTTAACATGCTCGGTCATCCTTCTTAGACGCCCAATCGAAACTTCGTTACAAATTTGATTCATTTCACCCCAATTTAGTGTTCTATTTTTGCTATTTTCATTGATACATACTTCATGGAAATACTTTTTAGTTCTACAAAAGTTCTATTTTTTAGCCGATTCGCATGCGAATCGAGCAAGAACCTCTTTAAATGCAGGTCCTTATTATCGATAGAGCTTCATTTCATCAGTTGCCAAACTTGGTCGGACCACTGTCTTCTTTGAAGCACCACCACTGTTATCCGTCACCTTTGGAGAAGCTCACTTGCAGGTGAGCTCGGAGTGAGAAGGAGTCTCCCTCCTGGCCCTTCCGGAGGCCAAAGCGACGCGTCAATCGCGGGGGATAATTCTAAGAAATAGATAGCTTTATCACTTGCGCAAGAACAAGAAGAACTCCAGGAGCTACAGTTGGCTAACATGTGTCGCAACTGACGGTTCAGATCAAGCGCTCCCTTCTAATCGCAACCGTTAAATGTGAACCGGTGGAAAATTTGCTACATAAGTCCAGACGAAGATCAAGAACTATCAGCAACTCTTAACCTTTCCAGAAACTACATTTAGGTCCCTGTGTAGGGACCTAAATGTAATACTTATATTTTCTTTTGCAATCTAGTCCCTTCTAACGGACCTAAATGGAACAGACTCAAAACATTTTCTTTGCATTTCTGTCCCTGTGCTAAAGGGGTGTTTTTGACCTTTATTTTGTTGTATTTTTCCTTGATTTTTCTAGGTTTATTACACAACTACCCTAGTTACATTTCTTGTAATTTTTTGTTATTTTCATCGTGTATTTTTCTCGAATTGATTTTTCTAAGTTCGTGTTATTTTCGAGTGATTTCTTGAGTTTGTTATAAAATCAATAAGATAGTGAAATTCTCAAGATTTTCTTTCCTTCATCGGAAACTGTCGTACGGTTATTCTGCCTCCTCGAGTTCAACCAAGAGGAACTTACCTGGATAAAAATTAGTTTAAAGGGATTAAAATAGGAGATATTCTTATTTGTTTCTCTCTCTTTCTCTCCTATTTCAATCTTGGATTTTGTTTGATCAACGCGACTTCTGTCTTCGCAGTTTTTCTACATCGACATTTCTCTCAATTAAATGCTGGTCAAAGCCACATTATCAAAATAGTGCCGTTACCAGGGAGGTGTTAGCTTAACCTCAGTTTTTGACCAAATTTCGAGATTTTTCAATCTTCTTGATTTTACGATTTTTTATTTACTTTTCGATTTTTTTCTGATTTTGATTTATGGCTTTTATCGATTTTCTTCATTTTTTACGTCCTTTTAATTTCATTGATTTATTTTGGTTTTTGTTTGACTTTTTTACGCTTTTTATATGTTATTTTTCTAATAAATTTTATAGGGCATGCAAGATTAACCTGCTTTTTTGAAAAGCCAAGGTAGTTGAAAGAGTAGTGACCGAACCATTCTCTCATGGGTCGGTTGTAGAGGACATAATTAGTTAGGATTTATTTTCATTTACCTGTAATTTTTTTTGTAAAAAAATAAGGCTACTTGCCCATTTTCTGTTTTCTTAGAAGGTGCCCTGTATGGGCATCCGAACTTGTACCTCCCTCCCTTTTTCTCCGGGTCTGTTTCACCGAGTGTCGTGCATTCGGGGGAGCAGGGCACCCAATGTGGTTTCCCTTTGCATCGACGGTTTTTCCGCGACTTTTTACGAGGCTAGGTGCTTGTTTAGGAGTTTTTTCATTTTTTCCTCTCTTTTTACACCTTCATAATTAGTTCTACGACTCGCAACCTAGCTGCATTCTTTTCTAGGATAAATAAAAAATCGTTAGATTTTTTTTGAAAAAATATAAAAAAAGATATAATCGAAAAGAAATCGGGACTGCTTAACTACTTGACCAAAAAATAAACGTAAAGATCATTTGATTTGGGAGAGCAACCCCCACACATGGATGGATGGTACATTTTCCATACCTTGTGAGTAAGGGACGATACTTAAGGTTAGAACCAAAGTCCATGTTTTCCTAGGAATACTACTTAGTCCATACTCATGGGTAGCCGGCAACGGTCTATGTTTAATTAGCATAGTCGGAGGTTTAGAAGACACCATAGTAGCACAATCCTCATGTTACATAGATAACTAGAAAGTCGGAGGTTTAGAAGACACCATAGTAGCACAATCCTCATGTTACATAGATAGCTAGAAACAATCCGTACTTACTCCAATACTGGCTGAGAATAAGTGGTTTTCGGTAAGGACTCAGGATAGTGTTTCAGGGAAATTCCAGGCACCTATCTGCTCACGATAATCTGTGATAATATATATCTGCTAACATAAACCTAAAATAGATAAGATAAAAGATCGAACTTTTACGGTCATCACCGGGTATGTGTTGTTGAATTTTGGGTTGTTTTGTGTTTGCTTGAGAGGCGTGCGTTACTGCATCTTATACGCCTTTTCTTCCAATCTCTTGACTTGACATCGCGCTCTCCTGATTATCCTTTTTACATCGAAGATGATGACTCGATGGCTTTTTCGCTCAGACTCCGTGCACTCTCGACGATCCATCGCCCATTGTACATCTTCATAGACTCGGGATGACCCTCTTCCCGAGTCGGTCCCACCTAATCTTTTGGAGAGTCAAACCTAGAATCCTTCACCTCCCAGCCCGTCTTTTGAGGCACACCCTTGCCTCAAATCATCATCTATTTCTCTTGCACAATTTTCACTATGTTCTTACGAGACTTTTTCCTTCCTTCAAGATTCAAAGGATATGGCTCGTGGGAAGGGACCAGTCGAGGATAGATCAGCGGAGAACTGACAGACTGGAGAGCAACACACCGATGGAAGACCAGATCCAGCCACAAACATCACAAATAGGATTTGAGACACACTATAACAGATGAATTTACATATCCAAGATCAATTTATAGTCCCAAACGAGCTACAAGCCAAGATCGTTGTGCTTAGAGTAGGAGCCGGGAAGCCATCACTGCTTGTAGTGGTTCCCGCAACACTCAGAGACGAGTATGACCCTAGTGCTAGGATGCTACATCATTGGATGCGGTTACCACCAAATCAAGGACCATACGAGTTACGCCCGTCCTTTATTTCGCTGCTTCCAAAGTTTTATAGGAATGTCGTAGAGGAGCCGTTTACCTTTCTGCAATAGTTCGAGATGATTTACTGTATGGCTAATTATCATGGTGTTACGCAGAAGGCCATTTACCTCAAAGCCTTCCCCTTCGCCTTAACACATAAGGCACTTTACTGGCTCAATCATTTAGGAAGGGAGATATCCATAGGGACGACCTAAAGTCCACGTTCCTATGTAAATTCTTTCCTCTGGGACGGGCGAACATGATGAGGAGTCAGGTCTCCAACTTCACTCAGATGTTGAATGAATCATTCCATGTGGTGTGGGATCGGTTCGGGGATCATACTGAGAGATGCCCTCATCATGAGATACCATTGAAGGTGCTAGTACAGAATTACTTTGGAGGACTCCAGCTGGATGTCTAGAGCCTTGTCAGCGCTGCATATGGCGGCATTTACCTCACTTGGGATGTCGAGTATGTCTGGCCCATCTTTGAGGGGATGGCAGAGAACACAAGAGTCGTTGACTCTACTCGGGCATTCCAGAAGGCCCCACTACCACCGCACCACCGAGATCATCATAAGGTGGTGAACATTTCGGTGTCTGAATCCAATACCAACGTGGGATATATCAGTGAAAAGTTAACATTAGTAGATGTGATTCAGAAATAAGTTCAAGACCTGCAATCGGTGCAAGAGTTGGAGAAACTCTCATCACTTCCTCAGCACCTGAGCTATCTGATGAAGAAGGTGACAGACACGCACCTTCAGTATCAACAGTCTCATACTTCTTCAACAGCTCATCCTGCCCGGAGATCCTTACCCATTCCTCCCACCCTATAGATCCACTTTGTCCAGGTGAGTTAGGTCAACCTATGGAGACTCCGTAGATTGATTGGCATGAGGACCAGTCTTATGTCGATCCAATCCAGATCACCAGCCCTAGAGACACTGATGTTGAGCCTCAAGCCACTCTTGTGATCAATAGGATATCGATGATGAATCTCAGATTCATCACTCCAAATCTCATTAATTAATCTCAAATACCTCAAAATCATCAGCATTTCTTCATTTATTCTACATAATTAGCATTCATGCATGTTTTTATAAGAATTGCATTTTATTACTTATTTCTGCACAAAATAAGAAGCCAAAAATCCCAGATAAAATTAACTTGTAAATAGCCTAACTTCCTTGCTTTTTAATTAATTCACGCTAACTCCGAATGACTCAAAACCACTTCCACTATGTACATATCACTCACACGAATAAATGAAAAATACAAAAAAATCACTAACCCAAATAAGTAGACCAAAAACCCAAACCCTAGTTTCAGGATTTTCGGACTAAAATCATCATATCTTCCTCATCCAGTGTCCGTTTTGATCCTACTCACTTTTGAACTAATGTGCATTCAATTACATTCAAAACAAGACCAAGTCCAAGTGAATCGGAGCTCGCATGTGAAAGTTGGGTTTTGGGCCTCTTTTGTACATTTTGTATTTTAGTTGATATTGACCTATTATTTTACGTACATACTTAACCTATTTTAGTTTATTCCTTTTTCATTTGTCTTCTTTGATGAATGTTTTATTAAAATGTGTAAAAATCCAAATCCAAATTGAGCTTGAAATCAAAGAAACAAATTGAGTCCGAGTCTTCACTAACTGTCTATACAAAATTGGTCTTTTTTTCATCTTTTATTTTATTCCTTCTTTTACTTAATTAATAAAAATTCAAAAAAATAGATTAATGTGTAAATATTTATCTTATATTTTTTATCATATTTTTTCCTTATTTTTTTCTGGTTTAAAAATGAAAAAAATTATAAAACCCAAAATCAAGGTATTCTTTGTACATGGGATACCCCAAAAATATCACTTTGTGCAATTGATCGATTTTGGTTTTGGTGTCTTCATGAAAGTTGTAGATCTCATTGAGAAGAACAATTTTTGGAAGAAACTTATTCGATCTGAGGCCGTTTGCTATTTATTTTGGATATTTTAAAGTATTTATTTTTCGAATTTTGTGGTGCTGACACGTGGCCGCTCCTGGAGCTGCCACGTATCAGCCAATTTTTAAGCTTTTATTTATTTGTTTTATAAAATAAAATAAAATAAATTAAAATCGACGCACGTTAGTTGCGCGTGCCTTCCAGGCACACGCCGCGCACGTGTTATCCACCTCTTCCCCCAAATGTTGCCACATGCACTCATCTGGGCCATCTGATCTCGGTCGATCGGACGGCCCCAGCATCGTCTTCTCTGCCCGCACCTTTCCCAAATCAGACCCTCCATCGCCTCGCGATCCTCGCCATCTCCGCGACATCTCCGACCATCACCGATCCTTCAATCAATCTTCGCAATCGCCCATCACTGATCTCCACTAGATCCAATCAGATCTCGTCTCTCGTCAAAACTCCAAACCCCACGGAGTTCACTGCCGCCAATCACCA
Source organism: Ottelia alismoides (assembly GCA_037367405.1). Taxonomy (NCBI): domain Eukaryota; kingdom Viridiplantae; phylum Streptophyta; class Magnoliopsida; order Alismatales; family Hydrocharitaceae; genus Ottelia; species Ottelia alismoides. Next base: position 44,987 of record JAZKJV010010158.1, on the reverse strand, counting down.
ACCCCAGCGAATCCCAAATCAAATCCCCCGACAGCCCCCTTCCTTCTCCGGCCGACTTGCCTCCACCTATTTAAGCCCCATCGGCCCTCCATCGCAGGGCATCCGCCAATTGCACCCAGGATCCCCTTCGCGGCGGTGACAGCACCGCGTTGCCTAACCAGCGAGATCCCAGGACCATCGTCCTCGTCGCAGTGTCGACCTGGCCTTGCTGCCATGCTCCGGCCTTGCATCCGTCAAGCCAACGTCAACCGCTGACTATCTCCAACGTTCATCAACTACGCTTCAGCTCTAGACCTCTTCAACGCACGACATCAACTTCTTCACCGTTGACAACATCATCATCACTAGCATGTACCAGTCATCTCAACCACGTCTCCGCCATCAAAGCATCATCTTCTACTGCCGACAACTCCTGTCCTCGCCACCTCCTGGCCAGATCAAGTAGTCGTCTTTACCAGCATCGTCATCAACTTCGCCCAACTCCGCTGCTCCAGTCATCAGAGGCTGGATCCTGCCACTTCAGGCCAATTCCACTACTATGTCCTCCAGCTTCTCCCTCCTCCACTACACACTACGGCTTCACCCCTCCGCCAACCTCAGCCATTCGCCGCTCCTACATGCCCTCCACGACCGCTAGCATCGGGCGCTAGACCCGAGACCCCCACGGACATGTGAGGCACGTGCGCTCGGGGGGGGGGGGGGCGACGACAGCCAACAGGGGTCATGTGCTGCACACGTGACCCATGTGGGCAATTTACAGAAGAGCCCTCGGTCCTCCTCTAAATTGTCGTTCAGTCCATCTACCCTAGGGGTCACGTGCATCGCAGGTGACCTGCTGGGAATTTTGCAGAACCCCCCCAACTTGTCGGTAATTACAAATTCATCATTTGCATTATTTATATTTATTATCAATTGCATAAACACCCTGGTGTTCCCTATTGATTTTAGACCTCTATAAGTCATTATTTTTATTATAGAAAAATAGCATGATGTTCGTTATTTAATTCTCTACATTATGGCATATTGTGGACATATTTGTGTCTAATGGTTAATTAATAATTAATGGTTTCACAGAAATTGCATATTTTGCCCATTTTATGCTATAATTTTTATAATTAGTTAACCATTGCTCTAAAAATTCCCGAAAAATCACGAATTGTAGAGTTAATTGTGGTTAACATTGTGCCCAAAAAGAATTGCAATTGTATTCATAGTTGGCCTTGTAAAAATCATTTTGCATTTTTCAATATTTGATTTTAGTAGGTATTAAATCTCACATTTTCGAGGTGTGGGATTTTTCTGAGATCCATTACCTTGTGATAGATCTTAGATAATTTTATTCCTTGAAAATAAATAGTTTTAATATTTATTATAATTAAATATTGAAATTTACTTGGTTTGCATTTAAAAATGCATAAAAAATTTCATCGTGCATCCAAAAAATTCAAAAAAAATTTGCAGTGCATTCATTTCACCATAATTATCATCTTGGCCATATGTATTTTTCGGACATCATTTGATTGATATTTATGTTTTTAGTCCCTAAAATAGGTCGAAATTACACTTTGCATCCTTTATTACATTAGAAATTACAAAAAAAGACCGCCTTGAAAACCACGCACAAACTTTTATAGACATAATTCTAGATTGTTCCTTTTCCTCCTTGTGTTCGACCTTGGGACTTGCCCATGTAAAATAAACATAAAACTATGCGAGTAAAAATTGACTAAATAATTGTGGTTATTTTACGGACCGATTCCGATTGCCACCTACAACGAAACGACACATACATATTTTTATGCGAACGATAATTACACACGAAATACATATTTAACCAGCGCAATCCAGGACTCGTCAGATGGCGTCATTGCTGGGGAAGGAAACGGCTTAGTTTTTTATCTTAAAAGTTTTGTTCGATTTTTTCGCATTCGAGTAGTCTAGCCCCCAAATTTTTCATTGTAAATTTCATTTTTTCCTGCATTTATCTTATTTTATTTTTTGCACTTATTGTTCTTTTTTCATTTTTGATATATTTTTGAGTCACTCTCTTACACTATCTCTCTTATTTTTCTTACGAGGTACTCAGCGTATGTGGAGCGGCTTTTAGAAACAGAAGCATCTTCTCCAACTTCCGAAAAAGTCGCAATTAATTTAAGATCGAGTCGAGTCGTGAGAGAGCGTAGAGTCTATGATTTTAATTTCTGCAAATTTTTAATTTCTGTAATTAATTTCCCATTTATAGTGATGTTCATTTGGACTCGTGCATGTGAAAAAAGATGTTAAACATTTTTGTGGTGTGTCGTGTCCTGCTTCACTCTCCGGTGAGGGTGGGGCCTGACTTGAGTGGCGATTAGGATAGACCCGCACATACGACTCTTAGAGCATTTTAATATTTTGATTGTGCTCGTAGGACCTAGGGCCACTTAACTTTAATTGAGACACACATTAGATCGTTCAATTTAGCCAAATTAGACTCAATTCTTCCCCGCTAATAGAACTTTCTGTTAGGTGCGGTTTTTCATCAGCTTGCATCCATATAGAATAAATTTTCAATTCTTGTATTGCATCCCACATGGAGATTACGAGGATTCACTGTAAGTCTTCTATTTGAGCATACATCATAGTTTTTCGCATGCATCGACTTTTCCCGAATTTCTCACTCTTGTTTTATCACATAAATTTAAAAGGAAATTGGGACTAGATGATAGACGTGCATTTGTGCTCATTTACTTCTTCAGTGACCGCCTAATTGAAATTGGGACTGCAAAATATGGTGGACTTTGATAACCCATAAAATAAAGAATTTTTGCGGGAGAGCAACCACTCCTTGGATGCTTTTATTTTTTTGAGTGAGTGGGAGACGACACTTAAGGCTAGAGCCCAAACCCGGATTTTCATATTGACTACTCATTCTACCTAAAATGATTAGCTACTTCTCAATGAGGATCTATGGGTAACCGTTAAACGGTCTGGAATTACTTAGAAAAGTGGGTGGTTTAGAGGACACTGCATAAGGCTCCGTCCTCAAGTAACGGGTAGCCGTTCCTCGGTTCGTACTTACTCCCATACTGGTTGAATGTAGGTACAACTAGTCGTAAGAATTCGGGCCAGTCATTAGGAAAATTTTCGGCACCTAACAGCTCGCTAAATTCATTCTAAGATTGATTTATGACCAACTAAAATTGAAAAGATAATTGCTAAACTCTTACGGTTTCATTGTGTGAGTTAGTGAACATGGGGTTTTATTTGTGTTTAATTTTGCGTGCGTGAACCGATTTCGAAAATCAAAAGCCGCACACTTGTGCTATCTATCTCCTCTCTAGATTTGTCAACCAATAAACATCATTTTAAAATCAAGGAACTTTTGTCTGAGAACTCTCTAGATCTAGATCATGAAAATCATTTCGTCTCGAACAGATCCAAACCGTCATTAATTTCAGCTCTTTCAAAAATGGCGGAACATTTATCCGAGAATCCATCAGAGATATACTATGAAAATGAATTCGTATCGGTTAGAACCAAAACTTCAAAATTTCCTCCAACAACTCCTCCTCCAACTTCCACAAGAGACTCTCAACCATCAATAGATCCAACACTCTCTACAATTCTGATGTACTTCATGAATGACAATCCTTTGTATTCGGATCATACAAACCAACAACTGACAGAGGTCTCTACTTCTTCATATGTCAATCCACTATACTCCAGTCATACAATTCATCCTTCATATTCGGTAAATGTCAATCCATCATTCATTGGAGACTATATCCACATGATCGAATTTAACAGTTCTTCACATCTCCCATTTACCCGACCCTTGAACACAAATGATCAACCATCATCTTAGATTGACTATGACAAACCTATCTTCAGACATGAGACTCATACAAAGGACTTGACTGACAACATAGAAACACATAACCCCTATATGTTGACTCCACAATATCAAAATCCGACCAATCATGATCAAAGGATTGAACTCTTCTCAGACCAACTCCACATGCATGGACCATATGAGCACCCTCCTTCCATAATTTTTGAGGAGAAATTTTCAGAAAATAATGATCATATATTATATATTTCAAGAAACTCTTCTCCTAGCACATACAGGAAAATGGAAGATGAAATTATTGAATCTCAAATACAAAAACACACCCCGAATGCTCCCATGATTGATCATGAAAAGAATTTTGAAGATGATATTTCGAGGAGAAATAAGAGATTTGAATTAATGGAGGATAAATTTAAAAAATTTGCCGATCGATTAATTTCACTCTCTGGGAGCTCAGAGATAAAAATGGATGAGGAAATGATTGGATCTCATGCTGAAAATTTTGAGGATATTCAGAAACCTAGGGATGATTCTGACATCGACACTTCTGCCTATTACTCCCTTAGAAATGACTATGCCTCTGACTCTTACTCTGAACATCAATGCCCCTTCTCATCTAGAAAAGACACCACATCACCACACCATATAGAAAATACCAAAAAATTGAAATATTAAAAAATACCCAAAAATTGAAAATACCGAAAAATACATAAATATTGAATCTCAAGAAGATCTGAAGAATTTGGATCCTACTTTAAGAGAAGCACTGAAAAAAAGATTGATGTTTGAACTTCCCTTTATACAGGCCATTGAACACTTCCCCGACCTAAAAGGATTTTTAATGGATAAATTAATGACGAAAAAGTCGGGTAGGATAAGAACAAAGACTGAAAGACATATCTTGTCAATGGCCTCCTCCTTGGTGTTGAGGAGACAAACCAAAGAGCCACATAGTGAAGCGGTTGCTAGATTTGACTGTATAATCAAGGACACAATTTTTACCCATGCTCGAATTGATGACGATTCACTGATCAATATCCTCCCGACCTCTGTATTTCATGAACTCAAACTCGGGCCAATCAGGAAGATACGAGAGATTGTTTCTGTCATCATTACATTACAAGGTGCTCTGCTCAAAGTATAATTCATGATTATTGATATTAAGCATCTGGGAGAATTCACCTAGTCTCAAATTATTCTCAAAAAGCCATTCTTAGCATTGGCTAAGGCAATTATTGAGTGTGAGACTCGAGAAATCAATTTTACTGAATTGGAAGCACTTAGATCTCACCTAATCTTTGAAGAACCACGATTTTCTGAGGCAACCCACGAAGTCCCCGACAGTCGTACCCATGAAGCGGTAGAAGAGCCCTACCCCGCTGCTATACCTGAGATAGCAGTTGTTGATGAGAATATTGGTTTAGAGAATCTCCCCACTGCTCCATTCCCAGCTGCTCTCACCATGGAGAATCAAGTATATGAATCATATCATCTGGAGACTTATGCATGGTCGCACCCTGGGTCAACTTATTCTAACTACATGGATCACATCAACTCAACACAGGAATGCTCCAACATCAAAATAATTGAGAACAAACATGCAGAGACTCTTCCTAGTATTTCAATTCTCGCAGATCTCAAAATAGACAAATGTTACTTATTTGATCCTGAGACATATGTAGTCGTACCCTGGAGCAACCTACTCTGAATACCTTGACTAAATCATCCCAAATCAAGAGTGCACCAGCATTAAGAAGACTAACAACAAACACGTAGGCCGAACACTGACCAAGGAGAAAAATTCCAATGGTTATTCATCCAGAGACTCAAGTGGACAGACACCTTCATGAAACAAGAAAAATAAAGTCACCTTTGACCTTCCGGAAGAGGAATCAACTGATGATCCATCATCCGGTCCGGAAAAGGTAATCTAAATGAGTGAGGTCTGCTCTGCAGTTCTAAAATCATATCTTCGCAAGGATCCAAACTTCAATTCCTGATGGACGACTCCCGTTCCTCGCTATTATTCATCCAAAACTGATACTCCTGCCCTCATCAAGTACATTGGAATTATTTCTTATGAGCTAACTGAGACAAGTGCTTATGAGTAATCATCCGAGGACAAACCACTTGAGCCCAAGAAGGAATAAATTCTGAGAAAACAACTGAAGAAACAAAAAGACAAGAATATCTGGAGTATGTACACTTTTAAATACTATTCCTCTGAGGATAACTCTGATGATGGCTACCTTTCATCTAACTCATACGCTTCATCTAATATCCAACATGATTTCTTCTAGGATAACACTGATAATAGTTGGGAATCATGTGCTTCATCTCCTTCTCGTCATTACGATCTCCCACCTCAGGCTCACAAAGTGATCAGCTGAAAACCACCTTAATCATCGGCTACCCACCCTCCCTTCCTACCACATCGATCTCCTTGTACAGCTTCTTCCTCTACTTAGGCCAAGGCCTAAGTATGGGGGGGACCGATGCCATCTGTATATACCATTCCCTTCTTCTCACAATCGCTCCACTTCCACCCTTCTTCTATAATTAGGATGAACAGTGCCTAAGTATAGGGGGAACTGATGCCCATCTATATATACTCTCCTCATTCACATATCCCGACCGCCTCCTTTTCGCTCTTCTTCTATACTTAGACTGTTCAACCTAAGTATAGGGGGTCGGATCGATCTATCTCTTTCTTTTTCTTTTTATTTTTCTTTTTCTTTTTCACTCTCCTACGCTTAGCCCGAGCTATGTCTTCCTTACGCTTCTTTTGCTCTGAGGACACAGCACTCGCTAAGTATAGGGGGGTCTATATATATACTTTGTATATATTTTACCCATATCTCGTACTTACGCGTAAGTCTATATGTTTTTAAGGGGTGGGTAATTTGAAAAAAAACACAACAAAAAAAAGAGAGTTTTGCTACTAACACTGACTATGTCGAAAAATTCTGAAAAAAATTATCTTCTTACTCATTTTTATATTAAAAAACCCAAAAATCTTGCATAAAAAAGAAAATTCACAAAAAGAAAAAATGTGCTTGCATTTCACACACCTGCATTTCATCCAGCATCACATTCATTTGCATCAGTGAAAAGACTTTGGGTTCTGAATCGAGTTATAAACAGAAACTGAGAGTGGTCTGGAATTGACCTTAATCCACCTAATTTTCAGAGGAATTTCACCAAGAAATAGGATTTTAGAAGCTTCAGGTCGTTGACTTAATTCTTTGAGTTCTACATGACAATGTGCAGTGTTTGACTCTTAGTGTCTAACTTGGTCTCTTCATTTTGGGTACAACTCTGGAATAGGGAATTAATTTGTATTCTCACACTATGCACTTAGCTCAACTCAGATGAGATGTTGGAAGACTATGTGAGTTTCTTTTTTGGTAGCGTGGAAATCTAAAGATCGGAGTACGGGTTAAAATAAAGCTTCGGAAAAGGGATGGATGGCTGGGCACAATTTTTTCTAAGACCCTAAAAAATGTACGGAAACAAAAAGATTCTATATCTGTAGGGGCACAACAAGATCCTAGCAGAACCACCAAAAATCCAAATACAAAGAAGCCACTATCAAATAAATATCTAACCAAAAAGATCCAAGCTTCAAGAAAACCTGTAGATCTTGGTGGAGATTCGGTTACACTGGCCAGCTTCACAAGGAGAGGTAACTACATTGGCCACCCTCCAGTTCTTTTCTCCTTCTTCTAACTTCTCCTTAGAAGAAAATACCTGACTCCCCGAGGATGAGTTACTGGAGAGGAGGTTTGCATGGTATTATGGCATTCTGGATGGGAAAAGCTAAAACCTTTCACACACATGAGTCGATTGTTCAATGTTCATAGGGTATGCTTTGGGAGGTGGATTGATCTAGGATGACTTCTGAGACGAAAATGTGACAATGATGTGTAGAACTTGAAGGTTGTTGATTTTAAAATTCTATGTCTCACAGAAGTTCCGCCACACTAATAATCCAAAGGTTGGGTCTAGTTTCCTTTTCACCTTCAGCTCATGGTCTTGGTATGGAACCCAATCACATTTCACCTCATGGCATGTCTTTTTGATGCTCAGGGACGAGCATGGTTTAAGTATAGGGGGATGATGAATCTCAGATTCATCACTCGAAATCTCATTAATTAAGCTCAAATCCCTCAAAAACATCAGCATTTCTTCATTTATTCTGCATAATTAGCATTCATGCATGTTTTGATAAGAATTGCATTTTATCACTTATTTCTGCACAAAATAAGAAGCCAAAAATCCCAGATAAAATTGACCTGTAAATAGCCTAACTTTCATGATTTTAAATTAATTCATGCTAACTCCGACTGACTCAAAGCCACCTCCACTGTGTACATATCACTCACATGAATAAATGAAAAATACAAAAAAATCACTAACCCAAATAAGTGGACCAAAAACCCAAACCCTAATTTAAGGATTTCTGGACTAAAACCATCATATCTTCCTCATCCAGTGTCTATTTTGATCCTACTCACTTTTGAACTAATGTCCATTCAATTACCTTCAAAAGAAGACCAAGTTCAAATGAATCGGAGATTGTATGTGAATGTTGGGTTTTGGGCATCTTTTGTACATTTTGTATTTTAGTTGATTTTGACCTATTATTTTATATACATATTTAACCTATTTTAGTTTATTTCTTTTTCATTTATCTTCTTCTATGAAAGTTTTATTACAATGTGCAAAAATCCAAATCCAAATTGAGCTTGAAATAAAAGAAATAAATTGAGTCTGAGTCTTCACTAACTGTCTATACAAAATTGGTCTTTTTTCATCTTTTATTTTATTCCTTCTTTTTCTTAATTAATAAAAATCCAAAAAAATGGATTAGTATGTAAATATTTATCTTTTATTTTATCATATTTTTTCCAGATTTTTATCTGCTTTAAAATTGACAAAAAAATTATGAAACCCAAAAATCAAGGTATTCTATGTACATGGGATACCCCAAAAATATCACTTTGTGCAATTGATTGATTTTGGTTTCTTTGTCTTCATGAAAGTTGCAGATCTCATCTAGACGAACAAATTTTGTGAAGAAACATATTTCAATCCAAGGCTATTTGCTATTTATTTTGGATTTTTCAAAGTATTTAATTTTCGATTTTTTTTGTGCTGACACGTGGCCGCTCCTGGAGCCGCCACGTGTCAGCCATTTTTAAGCTTCTATTTATTTGTCTTATAAATAAAATAAAATTAAAATCGACACACATGCATAGCACGTGCCTTCCAGTCCCGTGCCACGCACGTGCTATCCACCTCTTCCCCCAAACGTTGCCACGTGCACCCATCTTGGCTGTCCGATCTCGGTCGATCGGACGACCCCAGTATCGTCTTCTCCGCCCGCACCTTTCCCAAATCAGACCCTCCACCGCGTTGTGATCCTCACCATCTCCGCGAAATCTCCAGCCATCTCTGATCCTTCAATCAATCTTCACAATTGCCCATCACTGATCTCCACCAGAGCTAATCTGATCTCGTCTCTCGTCAAAACTCCAAATCCCTTAGAGTTCACCGCCGCCGATCCCCATCCCCGACGAATCCCAAATCAAATCCCCCGACAAACCCCCTTCCTTCTCCGGCCGACTTGCCTCCACCTAATTAAGCCTCGCCGGCCCTCCATCATAGGGATTTGGTCGATTGCACCCAGGAGCCCCTTCGCGACGGTGACAGCACCACGTTGCCTCCCCGACAAGATCCAAGGACCATCGTCCTCGTTGCAACGCTATCCTGGCCTTGTTGTCGTGCTCCGGCCTTGCATTCGTCGAGCCAACGTCCACCGCTGACTATCTCCAACGTTCTTCAACTATGTTTCAGCTCCAGACCTCTTCAACGCATGACATCAACTTCTTCATCGTCGATAACATCATCATAACCAGCGAGTACCAGTCACCTCAGCCGCATCTCCGCTGCCAAAGCTTCATCTTCTATAGCCGACAACTCCCGTCCTCGCCTCCTCCTATCCAGATCTAGCAGTTGTCTTCACCAGCATTGCCATCAACTTCGCCCAGCTCTTCTGCTCAGCCATCGGATGCCGGAGCCCCGCCACTTCAGGCTGGTTCTACTCTTCAGCCCTCCGACTTAACCCTCCTCCACTTCAAACTCTGGCTTCGCTCCTCTACCAACCTCCGCCATTCACCGCTCCCTCACACCCTCCACGACCGCTAGGGTCGGGCGCTAGACCCGGGATCCCCCACGTACATGCGTGGCACGTGCGTCTAGAGGGGACAACGTCAGCCTACAGGGGTCACGTGTTGCGTACATGACCAGCATGGGCAATTTACAGAAGAGCCATCATTCCTCCTCCGAATTCAGTTCAGTCCATCTACCCCAGGGGTCACGTGCATCGCACATGACCTGTTGGGAATTTTACAGAATCCCCCCTAACTTCTCAGTAATTGAAGATTCATCATTTGCAATTTTTATATTTATTATCAATTGCATAAATGCCCCTGTGTTCCCCAGTGATTTTAGACCTCTACATGACATTATATTTATTATCCAAAAATAGCACGATGTTCGTTACTTAATTCTCTACATTATGGCATATTGTGGACATTTTTGTAATCAATGGTTAATTAATAATTAATTGTTTCCCGGAAACTTGCTAATTTTGCCCATTTTATTCTCTAATTTTTATAAATAATTAGTCATTGCTCTAAAAATTCCTGAAAAATCGCGGATTGTAGAGTTAATTGTGGTTAACATTGTGCCCAAAAAGAATTGCATTTGCATAAAAGTTTGCCTTGTAAAAATCATTTTGCATATTTCTATATATGATTTTCAATAGGTATTAAATCTCACATTTTCGAGGTTTAGGATTTTTTCTGAGATCCATTACCTACTGATAGATCTCAGATAATTTTATTATTTGAAAATAAATAGGTTTAATATTTATTATAATTAAATATTGAAATTTACTTGGTTTGCATTTAAAAATTCATAAATAATTCATCTTGCGTCCAAAAAATTCCAAAAAAAATTACAGTGCATTCATTTCACCATAATTATCATCTTGTCCAGGTTTCGTATTTTTCGTACATTGTTTGATTGATATTTACATTTTAGTCCCTAAAATAGGCCGAAATTACACTTGGCTTCCTTTATTGTATTAAAAATTACAAAAAAAAGACCGCCTCGAAAACCACGCACGAACTTTGATAGACATAATTCTAGGTTGTTCCTTTGCCCCCTTGTGTTCGACCTTGGGACTTGCCCAAGTAACATTAACATAAAACCACATGATTAAAAATTTACTAAATAATTGTGGTTATTTTTTGACCGATTCTGATTGCCGCCTAGAATGAAACGACACATACATATTTTTATGCGAATGATAATTACATAGAAATACATATTTAACCAGCGCAATCCCAGACTCGTCTATGGTACGCTCCAATTGAACCACTATCACAGTTTACTCCTCAGAGCGTACACCAGCAGCAGCAGCCACAGCACTACAAACATCTGCAGCATGGACGTCCGCAATTTCAGCATCGATAGAATTTCATGCAGCAATAGTCTGACCAAAACATTTATTAGATATCACATTCTTTTCATCATCCTGCATCACACTCACAACCGAACCATTACCAACAGCAACAACAATCTCCATACAAGACCCAACGATCTCCGCAATCGTACGCTCCGCATCAGCATATGCCGAGGCAGGAGAGAGTAGAGATCTAGGGTTACCACGCTGAAAGTGAGATATCTTCGCAAGCTCTGCCATTGAATCAGATCATGGATATGGTAAGCACGCTCCATAGTGCACATAAGACTGAGAGGGAGCGGGTTAACCATCATCTGGATGAGTTAACCGCTCCCAAGACCACTTTCTCAGCCTAGCGTCAGATGAACCCGAATAATAAAAGGAGGAACCTACATCAGGTAAACAACACGATAGGTACGATCTCTTTTCCTGAATTTCTATCTAACTTCACTCGTCTCAGGAGCGGTAGATCACCACAAGCACCTAATCAGGAAGAGAAGAAGGCACAGGATGAAGAGCGAGAGCCAGACCATGATATACATCTTGATGCTAAGGAGGATAACCAAAAGGATGATGGGGATTAGCCACTTGACGATCAAGGAGAAGGGAGCGATGCGGAGACTATCGATATGGACTTAGTCGAATCAAACGGTGATATTACGCCAGGCCATGCAGACACTCCTGAAGCTGATGTGTCTTTTCCTGTTTTAGAGAGTTTTGTGGATAATTAAGAAACTCTCGATGTACAAGCCGATCCCGATTGCAATAAAAAAGAGAATTTTTTTCCTGAAATTGTTCCTTTTCCCAATGCTTTGTGTGGAAAAGGAAATAAAAAATGTAAAGAGAATGTTGTCACTCCAGAAACTGGTCGTCTATTGAAAGGTCATATTTTTCTGAAGATTCCACTTCACAATGCCTTGAATCATTTTCCTACGCTCAAGAATCAGTTAAGGAACAAATGCACAACATGTGGGACAAAGAAATCACGAGTTGAGAAAAATGTATTGACCAAGGAAACTTCGTGTGCTATTCGGAACAAGGTACCTAAGAAGAAAAGAGATTCTGCTGCTCCTTATGTCACAGGTCATATTGAAGATGCCACATTCCATTATACTCTCTTAGATAATGGTTCCTCGATTAATTTACTTCCATCCTCTTTGCTTGATAACCACAGGCTAGGTCCTCTCTACAAATCACGAGCGATACTTGAGTTTGCAGATAGATATGTGAAGAGACCTAGTGGCATGTTATCGTAACCAATCAGGGCTTGCAATTTCCAGTAGACTTTAGTGTCCTAGACATGACGTGCCTTACGCAGTTACGTCTGGCTCCAATCATTCTCGGGAGACCCTTCTTGCAAACAGTGAGAGCATTCTTTGACTATGATGTTGGGAGAGTATCATTCCGTACAAACAATGGAGAGATACAAATTGAGATGGCGAGAGAATGTAGCAGTCCTAGATTAGTATTGTCATTTACTTCAGAGGACTTTAGTCTTGTAGAGGACTGTTAGCACATATATGAGCTAAAGTCTTTTGATCTTGAGAGCGTTTATTTCGATACCTTCGATATCCTACAGGAGGATAGGGTAGATGCCATGGTACCTAGTTCTGCAGATCACTGTTCATATATAGATACAGAGTTCATATCAGATCTAGATGAGTAGTTAGTAGTAGTAGACATCTCAGTACCACAGATTGAGAGTACACATTCCATCACGAGAGTCAGTTGATTATATATCGCATATCATTCAGTCTATTCAGCATAGAGAGTCGGATGGTGTAATGGTTACACATATAAATACCTTCTGTAGTCTGACTCCAGAGACACATACTTTAGAAAAGAGAGCTATGCTACATACAAAGTTCACTTACAGAGGCAGCTCTACTTGTTTAGCCAAGGATCGGTACACACATAAAAAGCAGAAGGTTCAGTACGACCCAAGTTGAAGTGATCCACTTTGTACATGATGCATGACTACGCTTCCGCTTCATTCCATCATGTACAGAGACCTGTGAAACCATTCGCTTTTCTGGAGTAAACACATGTATATTCTTCATATATCACAATCGTCCCCATTTTTTGTCCGTCTTCTATGCTTAGGATACTAGACCCTAAGTATAGGGGGGACTGATTGCCTGTTTATTCTCATTTTCAAATTTTTGGTCTTTTTACTTTTCTTTTGTATATCCTTTCTTTTACTCAATCACTGGTCCTTTATTTTAGCCACACTCTTTTCTATACATAGTATGCCTTATTTTAAGTATGGGGGACCAAATGATTTCGTTTATATCGTTCTTATTTCTCCTTTTGTTCCTTTAGTTGTATATTCTTTTCCTCAGATACCTCATTTTTGTTCCACTACACTTATGATAATCTGATCGTATGTATAGGGAGGTCGACTGACTTCAAATCACTTATTCTTTTTCACCCACTTTTACTTAGCACGAGTTACGCCTTCCTTTTTTTCTCTTTTGATGCTATAAGGACATAACACAAGCTAGGTATAGGGGGTGTGTATATATTTTATATATACTTTTGTCCATAACTCGTACTGTTATGTATTTTCCATATCTATAAAATCCATAAAAGTGGGTGAGGGTTAAGTTAAAATCCATTTATTTGAGTTATAAAATCCTTGTAAATAGGCAAAATATGTTTAAAATCTTTATTTAAAATTCATAATTTAAAATGTAAATTTAAAATATGTATAATAGTTATTTAAAATCCTATATATTAAAATATGGGTAAAATTCATTTAATCCTTGTAAAATCATTTGAATATAAAATTTGTAAAATTCATTAGTTATTTAATCCAAATAAAATATGGGTAATTTATCTTGTAAAAATCTTGTACATAAAATAATTTATAAAAATCAAAAAATCCATAAAAATGTAAAGTCTAAAATTCGTTAAAATTACAAAAACCTTAAAATTCATAAAATGGGTAAAATTCAGAAAATATATGTTAAAAAAACATGATTGCATTGGAATTAGCATTTTTCAGAATAAGTTTGATTTCTAGAACTAAAGATTGGGAAAAGCCTAAAGAATGGTGCTTGATTACAACTTTTAATTTTATTGTAAGGAGCCTAGTTAGGAACTAGAATTTAGACTCTTTCGGTCTTTGACTTAATTCTTTGGGTTCCATGAGACCAGGTTTGTGAAGTCAACTTGCAAGTGCCTAAGTAGAATACTTGGTGTCATCTGTTTAACTCTTCATCAGCGAACCAATTTTGGACACATGCACTTTGCACTTAGCTCGACTTGCATGGGGCGGTGAAGGGCAATCCATCTTGGTATTGCATTTCTATCTAGTGGCACTGATGTCTAAAGACAGAAGAGATTGTGGTTGCAACAATCGCATGGATGAGGGAAGGATCTGCTGGCAAAATTTTTCCAAGACCTCAAAAAATTGCCGGAATGAAAAGGTTATATCTGTCGAGGCACAAAAAGATGAACGCAGTGCAAGAAACATTACGAAGCCAACTCAAAGTAGAAGCCACCAAATACAAATACGATCACAATGGTCCGAGCTTCCACCAAAAAACCTGCACATCTTAGTGGAGAATTTACTACACCGGTTGGGCTTCGCAAGGAGATGTGTCTACACTGGTCACACTCCAATTCTTTTCACATTCTTCTACTTTCTCTCTATGTTCAATTGTGGACACATCACGAACTATCCTAAGAAGGGAATACCTCCCTCCTCGAGGAAAGAGTAGCTGGATGAGGAACCAATGGTAGTGTATAGCTGGGATGGGTGGTTTCTTTGCTATTTTCAAAGTGAGAAGAGCTAAAAAAATCACAAACAGTACAGATTTATTTCAAGGTTGACAGAGTTTGCGATATGAATGAGTGGATCTGAACTGGTTGTTGAAGTGAACTTAAACAAGGATTTATGGAACTTGAGGATTGTTGAGGCTAAAATCCTAATCATAATTAAGACTCCAATAAAATGCTTGTTTCAGGTCTGATCGAGCTCTGTCCGATGTCTGTTCTCTTGAATTGGTTTAGGAAAACAAATTCATTCTAACTTTTTCCCTTATTTTTCAAATAAGTACTTGCTAAGGGACTAGCCAAGTTTAAGTATATGGGGTTGATGAATTCATGATTCGTTAACATTTTGTCTGCATTTTGTCTTAAAACCCTTGACAAATACATGTAAATATTCATTAATTTCCACTTTTTAATAAAATCTCATTCATGAATAAAAATGCACTTTTATGCATTAAAATCATGTAAATAAATAAAATAATAAAAATAAAGAGAATAAAAATAAAGGCAAATTGTAGATATGTATATATGTACAATATGACATGTAAAAATAAATATAGCTAAAAGGTATATTTATTACCTAATCCTTGAAACCACGTCAGCATGTATTGATTGACAAATAAATAAGTAGGTGGGATAAAGAAGATAACAAATAAAAATAATTAATATCACATGTCATACACTCTTTATTAATTATCCACTAAATACCAAAAAATTAAAGATTTTTAATTAATTCATATTAACATATTTTTCATAAACCCTTCTCCTAATTGTTTCTAAAAATATATAGAAAAATATAAAAATAAGTAAAAATATTACCTTTCATATATACCATGAAATCCAACTTGTAAATTACCAAAATCCCAACTTCCGAACATCATAACATTCTCCTACGAACTCAATTTCACTCTACTCACCTTTAAAGTTCATAAAATAAAATTTCTAATTGATGCATGTGATTTCACTAAAATCGGAGATTGTTTGCAAAAAGTTGGTTTTGGGACCTAACGACAACTAGGTTTCTGGGCTACTTATTTTATCTAGAACATATTATTTATTGTTTTAATGATTTTATGATTTCTAATTATTTTAATTGATCTTGTATTTTAATCTTAATTTATTTCATAAATTTTGGAGCCTATTTTATTATTTTAAAGAAATCAAAAACCATAATTTATAGGTGTAAATGAACTGTATACCTAATATTCCTATTTATTAATATACTTAAGTTAATTTATTAAAAACTAAAAAAATATGTATATACTTTATTTATTAACCTAATAATTAATAAAATATAAGAATAATATATTATTTATTAGTTCATCCAATTAAAAATCCAAAACCTCTTTATTGAGTATTATATATATTTATATATCTCTTTATTAATATAATATTTATATTCCGTGAAATAATTATTTTTATGAAAACTAATTACACTATAATTAAGATAATTTAATTATGTACAACTTTTATTTTCATACTAATTTAAAATACCCTTATTTACTATTTAATCCTTATTTATTAAGATATTTATCAAATTGGCCAACCCGGTGTTGACACGTGTCAACACCTCATGCCTTCTTCTTCAAGAAGGTCGATTGATGATTCTGTTTTAACAATCGAATTTTGCCTTTTTCTACATTCCAACTTCATCATCCTACACTCGATCAAAACCTTCTATTTTCACCTCCCAACAATCTTGATACATGCTAACCCTTGATTCTCAACTAACCCCAATCGATCTCCCTATAAAACCATCTCCAAATCTCTATATCCATCTAACTTGCTCCAAACATCCCAGTTCCAGAACACAATTGGTCGAGTCCCCACCTTCACCATCGTCCACCTTTGTACTCTGGTTGTGACAGGGCCAATGGGGAGCACCGCATTGTAGTCGGAGTATCAGAGGATGGTTCCAGGGTGGCCAACCACCTTGTATCATCGTCGTTGCGTGTGTATAGCTCTGGCCACTTACCGTCTAGCGATGACCAACGGGATCGTATATCCTGTTACTCTTAGGTACTCATCCACCCTTTTCAACTTTTTAAATTCTCGAGTTGTGTTCCTTGATTAGCGTCTTAAGTACGTAGTTAACATCCTCGGTCATCCTTCCTAGATGCCTAATCGAAACCTCGTTACAAGTTTGAGTCATTTCACCCCAATTCAGTCCTCTATTTTTGCAATTTTCATTGATACATACTTCCTAGAAAAACTTTTTAGATCTACAAAAATTCTATTTTTTTGGCTAATTCACGTGCAAATCAAGCAAGAAGATCTTTAATTGCAAGTCCTTATTATCGCTGGAGCTTTATTTCATCGTATGGAGTTTTAAAGATCAAAGAAGATTCGGATCAAGAGATGTTTTCATCAGTTGTCAGACTTGATCGGACCACTGTCCTCTTTGAAGCATCACCACCGCTATCTGTCACCTTTGGAGAAGATCACCTGTAGGCATGCTCGAAGGGAGAGGGAGTCTCCTTCCTGGCCCTGCCGGAGGCCAAAGCAACACAACAATCGCCGGGGATAATTCTGAGAGCCAGCCAGCTTCACCAAATGAGCAAGAATAGGAAGAACTCCAGGAGCTACAGTTGGCCAACATGTGTCACCAACCAACGATTCAGATCGAGTGCTCCCTTCTAATCACAATTGTCAAATGTGAACTAGTGGAAAATTTGCTACATAAGTCTAGACGAACATCCAGAACTATCAGCAGCTCCTACACTTTCCAGAAATTACATTTAGGCCCCCATGCAGGGATCTAAATGTAATACTTTTATTTTCTTTTGCAATCTAGTCCATATTAGGGACCGAAATGTAACAAACTCAACACATTTTCTTTGCATTTCTGCCATGTGTTGTTGGGTGTATTGGACCTTTACTTTGTTGCATTTCTTTTGTAATTTTTCGTTGATTTTTATCGTGTATTTTTCTCGAATCGATTTTGTATGTTCGTGTTATTTTCGAGTGATTTCTTGAGTTTCTTGTAAAATCAAGAAGATATTGAAATTCTTAAGATTTTCTTTCCTTCATCGAAAACCATTGTACGGTTATTCTACCTCCTCGAGTTCGACCCAGGTGAATTTACCTAAATAAACATTAGTTAAAGGGATTAAAATAGGAGATATTCTTATTTGGTTCTCTCTCTCTCTCTCCTATTTTAATCCTGGATTGTGTTTTATCACTGGGACTTATGCCTTCGTGGTTTTTCTACATCAACATTTCTCTCAATTGACTGTTAGTCAAAGCCGCATTATCAAAGCTCCATCTGAACCATTAGTCTGACACAGACCACTTCTAGGAGTTTATTGGGCCCATTAGCGAGTAAATTGGAGCAGCAGATAAGCACCTGCAAGTGATTGATGCTCGCCCAACACGCCCTTCTTCACAGTTCATCAAGATACCTCCCTGTCCATCGGATGAAGGGGGCCTCATCCAGACTACATCTAAGACACATAATGATGCCCCACTTTGAATGTTCAGATCAAATATCTGGATAGATCTGACCGCAAATTAACGCCTTTTCCACGACTGTCAGATCATGCCAATAATGGTCGATGTAGACCTTACATCTGCCCCATGTATGCCAGCTGTCAGGTCCTTTTCAGCGCAGCATTAGAGCCGTCGGATACGTCACGTGTTACGTACGTGTCGTCAGGGGTATATTTCCTTTTTTACCCTGCACTTTATGCTATTTTGATTCAATACAATAAATGTAATATGCAATTAAAAACATTTTGCATAAAGGACCATATAGTTTCAGTATTTGCATTTTAGTCCAATCGAATCTGAGTCACATGTAGCTTCACATGTTATTTGGTGTATTTGCATGTTCTATCCTAAGCTTTGTATTTGTTATTGAAGGAATGAAAAGTTTTGAGTAATGGCATATATGCCCCTGGGAGCACTGCTTCACATGTTGTGCACGTTTTGCCTGGATAAATTGCATAGTGGCCTTGGACTTTAAGGAGTTTTTATTCTACAAGCCCAAAAACTTGAAATATTTGCATATTAGTCCTCGTGCACTATCTTTAATTGTGGTCTTTTAATTGCATTGTGCGCTTGCTTGCCTATTTTATTTATGGTCATTTTTGTTTGTAAATTTTCTTATTTTTCCTAATATTAAAAAATCAAAAAAAGTTGAAAAATCCCTAATTTGTCTTAGAAAATTCATAAAAATTCGAAAAGACCTTCAAAAAATTCAATATAAATTTATGTAGTTGTCTTTTTATTCTCTTTTAGGTTCTATAAAATTTTTGTTTGAAAATACCTTATAAAAACTAAAAAATTATAAAATACTCAAAAACATATAAAAGTCATAAAAATAAAAAAAAACCCTAAAATTGCAATTTCAGTTCCTATGTGTAGATATTTACTTATAGTTTTTGATAAAAGAACACTTCTAGGTGTTCGAGCATTTTATATATTTTACAATTGAAAAATACTCATGGTTGTGCACTGTTTGCCCGTTTCATCACTGTTTCATTTTTAAAAAATAACAAAAAAATGAAAATCCCCCAAAATTCTCGAAAACACTACAAAATAAATAAAACCAAAAATATTTGTACTTTATTTTTTTAACTATTTTTGACATATATAAAAATTACAATAAGAAGACTTGTGCATTTTTGTCTTACTTACCTTATTTGAAAAATAAAAAATTTGTAAAATAAGAAACCAATAAAAAGAAAAATAATAATCCTTTGATTTTCGAATTGTCTAGTTAGTTTTTGATTGTACGCCTTGAGTTCTACCATGGTCTCTATACATGTTTAATAAAGTAACAAAACCGTTCATTTTAACTGCTTGATGTATTAGTCATTTAAAAATTTTGTCGTTGAGTGTGAATGTGATTTGAGTCATAACGACACCTAATTAATCAACTTAACTTGGATCAGAATCTTCGCTCGCCAAGGAATCTTACATTTTCTTGCAACAATTCAGTTGCATCTGCGTCATGACCCACTATTTTAACACCGTTTGGAATAATAAAGATGATCGCCTTCCCGTTCAACATGTAAGACAAGGCCCTTTATTGGGCGAATCATTTCGGGAATGTTGTTATTACTTGGGAAAAGATGAAGTATACCTTTCATCGCAAGTTCTATCCTCTGGGCAGACTCAACCAGATGCGAGCTTGGATCTCTAACTTCATGCAGCAACCCCACGAGACCATTTATGAGGCGTGGGAGAGGTTCTGAGATCTTCAGAAGAAGTGTTCCCACAACGATATTCCAAAGACTAGCCTCGTGCAATACTTCTTTGATGGGTTCAGACTTGAAAGTTAGAAGGTTGTCGACGCCGCCTGTGGAGGCTCTCCATTTCAATAAGGACGAGGATGTCGTCTGACAAATTTTCATGGAGATGGCTAAAGCAGAAGTCGCTCTCTCCTAATTCCGCGCATATCAAAAGGCCACCATGTCTTTTTATTCTCTTTTAGGTTCTATATAGTTTTTGTTTGAAAATACCTTATAAAAAACTAAAAATTTGTATAATATTCAAAAACATATAAAAATCATAAAAATAAAAAAAACCCAAAATTTGCAATTTCAGTTCCTATGTGTAGATATTTACTTATAGTTTTTGATAAAAAAAACACTTCTAGGGGTTTGAGCATTTTATGTATTTTAAAATTGAAAAATACTACTGGTTGTGCACTGTTTGGCCATTTCATCACTGTTTGATTTTTAAAAAATCACAAAAAAATTGAAAATCCCCCAAAATTCTTGAAAACACTATAAAATAAATAAAACCAAAAATATTTTTACTTTGTTTTTTAACTATTTTTGACGTATATAAAAATTACAATGAGAAGAATTGTGCATTTTTGTCTTATTTACCTTATTTCAAAGATTAAAAATTTGTAAAATAAGAAACCAATAAAAAGAAAAATAATAATCCTTTGATTTTCGAATTGTCTAGTTAGTTTTTGATTGTACGCCTTGAGTTCTACCATGGTCTCTATACCTGGTTAATAAAGTAACAAAACCGTTCATTTTAACTGCTTGATGTATTAATCATTTAAATAATTTTGTCGTTGAGTGTGAATGTGATTTGAGTCATAACGACACCTAATTAATCAACTTAACTTGCATCAGAATCTTCGTTCGCCAAGGAATCTTACATTTTCTTGCAACAATTCAGCTGCATCTGTGCCATGACCCACTATTTCAACATCGTTTGGAATAATAAAGATGATCGCCTTCCCGTTCAACATGTAAGACAAGGCCCTTTATTGGGCGAATCATCTCGGGAATGATGTGACTACATGGGAGGAGATGAAGTATGCCTTTCATCACAAGTTCTATCCTCTGGGCAGACTCAACCAGATGCGAGCTCGGATCTCTAACTTCATGCAACAGCCCCATGAGACCATTCATGAGGCGTGGGAGAGGTTCTGAGATCTTCAGAAGAAGTGTTCCCACAACGATATCCCAAAAACTAGCCTCATGCAATACTTCTTTGATGGGTTGATACTTGAAAGTTAGAAGGTTGTCGACGCCGCCTATGGAGGCTCTACATTTTAATAAGGACGAGGTTGTCGCCTGGAAAATTTTCAAGGAGATGGCTAAAGCATAAGTCGCTCTCTCCTCATTCCGCACATATCAAAAGGCCATCATGTTTGGGGTTGGCCACAAAACCATCAACACGGTGGCACATATTGAGGAGAGAAATGAGAGCTCCAACCAGAGTATTAGTGGGAGCCACTTCTCCAAGGTTGACATCATTGAGAAGAGTTCACAGGATCTCGAGAAGCTTGTCATTATAGAAAAAAGGACCCAGGGCTTTGAAAAGCTCGATCAGATTTCAAAACAGAAAGAGCAACTTGTGTGAGCATTAAATGCCAATGCTTGCAATTATGTATCTACCACTGATAATATTTCCGCTGAGCAAAAGGAGCCACCATCGACACAACCTCCTCAACCTAGTCCCCCACTGCCCCAACCCGTCTAGAACATCTATAATATGCAGGCCCCAGAGCAAGCCACGCACCCACAGACTCATATGGTCGTGTATCAACTCGAGATGCCTCTAACTGAACTCGAGCAGTTCTTCCCACCAATACCACTGATACATGAAGTAAATGGTATGTGGAACAATGATGCACAATTGACCTATCATCAGGGACACTCCCAGGGTTAGAGCATGGCCTCAGGCCCTACCACCAGCAAAAGCAAGGGGAAGACAGTTCCAGCCCCATCAGAATCAACATCCTCCAAACTGCAGTAACACTTGCAGGTATAACTACCAGCACGGTCCTCAACAGTCAGGCTACCATAGTCAAAGTTACCATCAATAACAACTGGCTGCTTTGTATCAACACCAGTACTCTGGTCCTCCACATTCTCAATACTCCCAACACTCATCATTCCAGTCTCATCACTATCAGCAGTACCAGGGTTACCAGCAGCCTCCCCCTCCATAGGACCACAACTATCGACCTCGTCCAAATGATTCATTCAAGGACCCATCGGTAAACTCTGCTTTCAATTGCTTGGCTCAGCTAGTGAAGAATATGATTGAGATGTCCCAAAAGATCGACGACTTGATGGCTACCAAGACAGTCATCCCATCCCAGGTCGAGGCTAATCCGAATAATTTCCAAAGCAAGGAGCAGATAGCTGGTAGTGTCCAACCCTATTCAGGTCAATTTAATTGCTTCTTATTTAATGTTTTTACTCTCAAGAGCAGTAGGACACTCCGACCATTAGTGACGGTGAAAGGGAAACATCTAGCATCTAAAGGGTATTTGTGAGCCCAGTTAGCATCAGAGCTTGACACCATTTTTGGAGGATCACCAGTTTACATAAAAGTACAAAAAATGAAGAAAATTCAAAAACACAAAAAGATGGAACCAGCAATAGCTTTGGTGGAGCCCAGCTGACCTCGGAGACACTAGTTCATGCAGCATACTCGAAGCTAGCTTGTGAAGCCGAGCCGCCAACTTTTGGTCTGCAAATAGTAGATGATTTTGTACATTCACATTCTCTACCTATAATTCAGAATATGGACAACATTTGAATGGTGTAGTTTTTTATTCTATAAATTTTCCCTTTCTCGAAGCAATGGAAAACACAAAAAATGAAAATTTTGAAAAATGCTTTGTATGATTCTTCTATTGTAGAGATTATTCAAAACTTTGTCTTCAACATGCCATTAGTTAAAGCTCTTGAGTACATGCCTGCAGTGAAGAAAGGTTTGAAAGATGCATGTATGATGAGGCGTTGTCCCTGCCATCAAAATTCTCGAAGTACAAGTGGCCAAGCTGAAAAGCACATCCTCAACATGGCCATAGTTAACGCCATCAACAATCTCCCGGACCAAAATCCTGATAAGGGAGCACCACTCATTCACTATAACATGTTTGACTAGGAATTCGAGAGGACACTTTTCGACAGCGGGTCTTCTTTCAGTCTCATGCCTACCTCATTGCTCATCGAATTTGGGTTAGGGCCGCTGATGATTCTCTGATTCTCATTCTTTATTCTTTTATTTTAGTTTTTATCTTTGAGGAAAAATATATATATAAATATGTGTAAATACAATAAATTATCATTGTGCATGTCATTGTTTATATTACATAATTAACATATATTTTCCAAAAATAAAAGAGTAAATAGAAATGAAAAAAGAAAGAAGGATGTAATTATGAAAGAAGTACAGACTAATCTGAACCTCGAGAGAAGGACAATCGTTGACCTGATCGACAAGGAATAAAGTAGGAGGAGATAGGGTTCTTGTACATTTTTCACTATACATTCTATGTACCTATTACTTCTTTTATTTTATTCATCAATAAAAGGACCTCAAATCCCATTATTTTCTTAATAAAAGTTGTACATAAAAATGTTTTCTGAATGATAAAATTACTTGTAAAAATAAATTATTATATATAATACAAATAAAACATCTCATAAAAAGCCACACAACAAGAATTTCAAAGATCAATTCTGGCTCCATATGAACTCAAATTCTTCCAAAATCACTTTTATTAGATTCTAAATGAAATTGTTTTTCACATGAGCTGGTTCCATAAAATTTGGAGTTATGAGGTAAAAATTAACTTTTCGGGTGCATTGTATACTCATATGGTACCTATACTTGTAAATATTTACATTTCATTGTTTTAATTTATAATTTGTGCATATTGTATTTGAAATGCACGTACATATTCCCAAAAATGAAATATAAAAATGAAAATTAGAGAACACAAAATAAAATAAAAATAAAATCTATGTCATTGTACAAAGTCACATGTGTGTATATTGTATACAATACCTATTTATTTAATGCCTTCATTTAAGTTGTAAAAATCAAATAAAAATCATTTTGTGCTCCTCAATTTTTTTTGTAAATAAATAAAATATAAAATAAAAGAGTTTTGTATTAAAAAATTAAAATAAAAATAAAATAAAAAAATATATAAGTATATTATACCTATAGATAATAGCCCATATTGTATATATAATTTCATAAAAATAATTAAAAATCACAAAAAATATAGTTTGAAAAATAATAAACATTTTTCATTTTTACCATTTTGTCTTATAAATTTACTTACTAATTTATGTTCATTTATCTTTGATTTTTAGTGATGAAATTTCTAATTGGTTGACCCGGGTCCGTTGACCCAGGTTAACCTTCCCCTCTTCAGACCCGATCCCACAACTCCTTTTCCAGACAAAATTTCTCCATGTTTTCCCGGTCAGGTCCGACCACCTTCTCCATTGATTTTAGTACACAATTCCTCTCCTAGGATCCGTGATCCTGGCAGATCCCTATGTGAAGTCGGATCTCCCTAGGGTTTTGCTCACTCATTCGATATTTCCAGACCCTGAGGTTCCCCTATAAATGCCCCACTCTACCACCCTTGCTCTCTAGCTCGTGCCTCACAGCCTCATTCCTCCTTAAACACCATCAGACCGTGAGAGGGTCATCGGAGAGCCTTTTCGAGTGAAGTTTGGTGGTCATTTGGTCGTTGCTCATTCGTAGTCAGAATTCCTCCACCGCGTGCATCCTCCTTCGCCTTCCGCACCGGAGTCAAGGCAACAACCCTGCCTATCCCTTCGCTTGAAGTTGCTAAGTTCATTAGGAGCCTCAGGTATAACTTATTTCGCCTGCATTTCCTTTTTCATTCGGATTCCGTTCATTAGCTCTGCCGCCAATTCACTTGCTCCGAACTGTTGGTCGGAGCCCCGTATCACCAACATACCCCCTTCGACCACACTGCCTACTCATCCTCCATCTTCTAGTGCACTCTGACCACCCTGGATCCTGCTCACCGAAGCAAGATTAGGATAGGTTTCCCTCCTTCTCCTTTGTCAGAAACCAACCTCCGTTCCCCCCTCGCTTCTCTTTTCTTTTACTTGCAATAACTGGACCGGAGTTATGCCCCCAAGTCCCACTATCCTTTTCAGGTGCTGGATCGCGCAAGGAGGCGCAACATGAGCTCCAATCGAGGACCACACACGCTATGACCATCCGATCGTTCATCTTCTCATCAGACTCATCTAATCATCACGGAGCGACTTCACGACACTACTAGACTTCACTGCAACTTCATTGGACCCATGGATCACCATCCACAACTGATTGAAGCTCACCGGGCTTCAGTTCTTCCAGCACCTTCCCTCGCCATTTGATTACCCCTACTTCCAGATCTGATCCAATCTGTTCCCCCACGCCCAACTTATAACGTTCCAATCAGATCCCCAATACATCTGATACACGCGTTAGCGCCACCCCTTTTCAGCCGTCACATAAGTACTAGCGTAGCAGATTTGAGCCACACGTCCTCGACATCCTCTGGCCATCAGATCCTTTTGCGGAGCTCCATCAGAAACATCGGACACCTCAAGCGCCAACCACATGCCTCGAAGGGTATATTTCATTTTTCATCCAGCAGTTTATTTTACTTCATCTTAGTCCAATAAAAATATCTTGTAGTTAAAAACATTTATAGGAAGAACCCTGTAGTTTTAATATTTGCACTTTAGTCCCTCGGAAATGAAGTCACGTGTATCTTTACATTGTATTTGGTGTATTTGCATGTTTCTCCCCATGCTTTGAGCTTGTTATATAATGAATGAAAGATTTCGAAAAATTGCATTTATACCCTTATGTATCTGGTTTCATGTGTTGCGTATATGTTTTTGGATAAATTGCATATTGGCCCCTGTACTTCTAAACTATGTTAACTAATAGGCCCTAAAACTTAAAATATCTGAATCTTGGTCTATATGTACTATTTTTAATTACAAGTCTTTTATTAATTGTAATAAATAGCCAATTAACTCCAAATTGCCTGAAAACTATATGTGACTCCTACTTGCAAGTATTTTTATGGTGATTTTTACTAGTTAATTTTTATTAATTTTTATAATTAAAAATTTAAAAACATCTTAACAGTCCCAGTTTGTTTTAGAAAACCCATTAAAGATCGAAAAATGACTTAAATTTTCTATAGAAAATTAAGGTAGTTTCCTTTTATCACCTTTTAGCTTCAATATAACTTTTGTTGAAAAATACTGTATAAAAGCCTAAAATTTTGTAAAGTACTTGAAAACTTACAAAATTTATATAAAATTAACAAAAAATCTAAAAATTGTGATTTCAGTTCTTATTTGTTGATATTTCTTTCAAGTTTATCATAAAAAACACTTCTAGGAATTTTGAGCATTTCACAAATTTAAATTGCAAGACATCCCTGGTTGTGCTTTGTTTGCTTATTTTATCATTATTTGATTTTTAGAAAATCACAAAAACAACTAAGATACCCTAAAATTACTAAAAACACTACAAAATAAATAAAACCAAAAATATTTTAACTTTAATTGTCTGAGAATATTTTATCCATTTGAAAAATACAAAAAGATTGCTTGTGTGTGATTTTATCTTTTGTGCATACTTCTCTTATATTGAAAATTTTAAAAATGAAAATTAAAAACCACTAAAAAACAATAAAAATCCTTTAATCTTTTATATCAACTACTTAGTTTATAATTGTGTTCATTGAGTTCGACCCTAGTCGCTATACTAGGTTAATAAAAGTAGCAAAACCATTCGATTTGTCCGATTGATCTATTAGTGGTTTATTTTCTCATTAATCGCATGTATTGATTGGTCACAATGACATCTTTATTTTACACATAACCCAAGCCGATTTTCGCGGTTATAAGCCGCTCAAGCATACGAAGACGATTCTGCAATTCACTAACAAATTTGTTAAGAGGCCTAGAGGCATATTGGAGGACATGATCGTTACTGTATAGGGGATGCAGTTCCCCATGTATGCAGTTCCTGAGAATTTCAGAGAAAGTTTAACCCGAACCTTTGGGAGGTTGTAATGAAAGAAATTCAGAAATGATGCGATGCAAGATTCATATATCCCATCTCCAACAGCAAATTGGTGAGCCCCCCTACATGTAGTGTTGATGAAATCAAGGATCACAATCGTGAAGATTGACAAAGGAGAGGAGATTCTGATATGAGTACCCACCTCTTGACGAGCATGTGTTGACTATTGATGATTGAACCTTGCCACCAAGAAGGACCATTTTCCATTGCCATCATTGACCAGATTCTCAAGAGACTACATCGAAAGAATACTTCTACTTCTTGGACGATTACTCTGGGTATAATCAAGTTGCTATTGCTCATGAGGACCAAGAGAAAACCACGTTCATGTATGCATTTGGGATATACGCCTTCATACGAATGTCGTTTGTGCTACGCAACTCCCCAGCTAGCTTCTAGAGGTGTATATTTGCAGTATTTATTGACATGGTAGGCAGTTTCCTTGAGGTTCTCATGAACGACTTTTCAATCTAAGGAGACTCTTTTGATCAATGCTTGTATTATTTAAACCGAGTTTCGAGGAAGTGCGATGAAGTAAACCTAGTGCTCTCGTGGGAGAATAGCAACATCATGGCGACCGAAGGAATCGTGTTGGCTCATATTGTTTCTAAATGTGGCATGGAAGAGGGCCCATCCAAGGTGGAAGTGATTTCCAAACTAAAACCACCTACAACTCTCAAGCAAGTACAGTCATTATTGGGCCATGTCAGTTTTTATCGATGATTTATCAAAGATTTTAGCAAGTTGGCTCGACCATTGGTAGAATTGTTGGGAAAGGAGAATTATTTCATTATTGATGATAGTGTGCTCCTCGCCTTCAGTCATTTAAAAGAACTTATCACTCAGGCCCCTATCTTATAGCCACCGATTTGAACTCAGACATTTGAGATAATGACAGATGCATCATATTACGCCATCATGCTTTACTAGGAAAGAGGAAAGACAATGTTCCATTTACTTTTTACTACGCTAGCCGAACACTCAACGAAGCTCAAAGAAATTACACTGTCACTGAGAAGGAGCCGCTAGTTGTAGTTTTTGCCCTTAGAGAAGTTCATATCCCATTTCCTTGGGTCAAAGGTTATCATTTATACATATCACTCGGCCATCCGATATTTATAGCAGAAGAAGGATGCCAAATCACATCACATACGATGGATCCTTCTCCTCCAGGTGTTCGACTTAGAGATCTGAGATAAATCTGGAGTCAAGAATGTGGTGGCCAATCACTTATCCAGGCTTCGTGAGCAAGAGGCTTCTGAGATGAACCTGCAATCGATTATTGAGACTTTCCCAAATGAGGCGATCTTGCCAGTCACCTCCCTCCCCTGGTATTCAGATGTTGCGAACTATCTTGTGGTGTCCAAGGAAACTCCACAAGATTGGCCCAAGTTGAAAGTAGATAAATTTTTGTCTGATATCCATTTCTACCAGTGGGAGGATCAATATTATTCTATGAGGGAGTGGATTGTATATGGAGGAGGTGTATTCCTCATGAGGAGGTTCCGAGTGTCCTTGCACATTATCTTGATAAAAAGTCAGAAGGACACCATTTAGACAGATGTACGGCAGCGAAAGTTCTTCAGAGTGGCCTTTGGTGGCCTACATTATTCAAGGATGCAAAAGAATACGTCAAGCATTACACTTACTACTAGAAGATGGGTGGCACCTTAGGAATGAGGAGTATGATGCCTTTTAAGTTCATTTAGATATCAGATGCCTTCGACTCTAGGGACATTGACTTCATGGGCCCATTTATGAATAGTCAGGGCTATGAATACATTCTGCTTGTTATCGACTATGTGAGTCGTTGGGTGGAGTTTATCCACGCCCGAACTGCTGATAGTCAGACTGTCTATCAATTCCTGAAGGATCGCATTATTTTACGGTTCGGTATTCCCAAAATTATCGTATCTGATTGGGTTAGTAATTTTATTAATAGAGAGATGAAGAAAGTTTACTAAAGAATTTTGCATAGAACATTGTGTCTCTTCCCCTTACCACCCATAGTCCAATTGCCGGTTGAATGTTCCTACAGGGAAATAAAGACAATTCTACAGAAGCTTGTGTGTCCGAATCGCAAGAACTGGTCTGAGCTACTTAAGTCGGTTCTTTGGGCCTACATGACCGCGTACAAGTCACCTCTAGGCATGCCTCCCTATTGCCTTGTTTACAGCTCCCTATGCCTGAATTAAGTTTGCATATTTAGCATGCATTTTTGGCAAAAATAAAAGAATAAAGGAAAAGAAAAAGAATGATGTATTAATAATAAATATACAGTGACCCAAACCCTAAGAGAGGGTCAAGACTTGACCTAATCACAAAAATAAAATAAGTAGAAAGAGATAGGGTTCACTTTGTATTATATATTACCTATATTTATACACATTATTTATATATTTATTTCTGACAAAATAAAATAAAATTATTATCTCACAACCTTGTACATATTTATAGAAATAATATAAAATAGAATAAAAATCAGAAAAATTAAATAAAAATAAAATTCTCTATTCATTGCGTAAAAGACATGTGTACATATTACATACCCTTATTTATTATATACCCTTATTTATTTGTAAAAATGAAATAAGAAGTATTTCACACTCCTAAAATTATGTTGTAAATAATAAAATATAAAATAAGGGTATTTATGTAAAATTAAAGTAATACAATTATTTGTGCAAAATACATAGGCATATTATACTTGTATATAATACTATATATTGTATACACATTAATTTATTTTTCACAATAATTTAAAATCACAGAAAAATACCTTATAAAATAATGAACATTTTTTAATTCGTAAATTTTTAATTTAAATTCACTTATTATTTTTAATTTAGTTATCTCTATTCTTTTCCATGTTTTGTCTTTTATCGTCTCTTGTTCTTTTCCTCCACCGCATCTGATTAGTCCACATTCGCAATGTTGACCTCGGTCAACTCGTCCTCTCTTCTTTTTCTCTCAAACCGGGTTTTGTCTATCTTTACTCATTTTTCATGACACGATCTTATCACCCTCCGCTCCGATTAAAAGCCTTGACTAAGGGGCACGGATCCCTAATCTACGCCCGACCATCACCCTTCTGATCCGTGCCTCGGTTTGTGGGCTTTTCTCGATCTTCTCGGACTTGGCACACCTATAAACCCTCCGCACCCCCTCCCCTTTTCCAGCACCTTCGGTTGATCCACCACCTTTGTTGCACCATCTTTACCTTTTCAGAGTGACAGTAGCGAGAGGTAGTGAGTACGAGTCCTTTGGAGCATTGCACCCCCCAGGTCTGGTGATGCATCATCTCGGCTCCGCCGTGAGGAGATTTAGCCTCGGGTTGCGCTGACCATTGAGGCCATCACCACCATGGACTCCATCCACCAGCCCAAGTTACTCCATCTACCTTCATTTCCAGATCGAATCATTCACTAGCTTGCATTCATCCTCACTCCGACGACTATATCAATCCCATGTTCACTGCCTCGCTCCGACACTGGCACCCCCCTCAATTGATTCTCATCTACTTCTATGTCGCGCTCTGCAACTTTCCCCTTGATTCCAACCACCATGTTGGAGTTGAGCAGCAGGTCAAATCCTCCACCCACCGGAGACCTGGCCCATCCACCCCTCCCTTGTTTTCGATAAATATTTGTGCCCTAACCCTTCTTCAGAGCCTCCTCTCCAAGCATATCCGTTCTCCTGCAGGTTAGAGCACTAGAGGACCTCACCTGGTGGTCGATGCATCAGTGAATAGTTGTTCTCGAAACCCACTCCTCTACATGACCTTCTCCTTGGTCTTAAACCCTTCTGAGCATTCCACAACTACAAACAGATGTCGATGACGTTTCCCCCATCAGAGCAGCTCCGGAGGTCACCTACGTCGTGCGTATTGGCCGATTGAAACTCGTCAGCGATGAGTTCTTCATCGATTCATCTAGGCAGTCTTCTGACCGTTGGATCGGGTCGCCTGCTAGTTCTAATCGCAACCGTTCATTCTTGTGGAGCCCTCGATCGTTGGATCCATCTGAGGATTGTATCAGAGCCGTTCATCGTTGAAGGGGTGCCCCTATATCTGTACCATCCATCCATTGGTGGAAATCCCTCGGCCATTGGATCACACCTTAATAAGGGGTAATTTTCACTTAGGTCCCTCTCTATTTTGCATTTACTATCTAGTCTTGTAAATATATTCTGTAGTTTATTTTACTTTGGGTAATTTACACTTTGGACCTTGTAGTTTTTGAGATTTACATTTTAGTCTGGTTTGTTTGAACTCACATACATCCCCACGTGTTGTCTTGGGTTATTTACAGTACATAGTCTGAACTTTTATGTTGTTGATTGAATGATAAATTTCTAGTATTTGCATGTATACCCATCCGAGCATGATTCATGTGTTATGCACATGACTGCTTGTTTATAATGTACTTGAGGCCCTTTACTTTCCATCTGTGTTATTGTTTGGCACCATACTCTAGTTTAATTGCATGTAGGTCCCTGTGAACTGCTTCTTGCTTAATTTAATAAATATCAAATTAATCCCAAAAACTATCAAAAATTATTGTTCTATCCTGTTGACATGTAGTATTTATGGTAATTTTTGTCGAATAATTTCTTCGCATTTATTGATTTAAAAAAACCTATGAAAGTATACTGACTATTTTTAAATTCCATAAAAATTCGAAAGGTACCTTAAAAATTCTACAAACTATCATGTTGTTGTGTTTTTATGTGTTTCATCTACAATTGCATTTTTGTTTAAAAATTATCTTTGAAAACCCTAAAAATTGCAAAAGACTTAAAAACTTAAAAAATCATATAAATTTCAAGAAAAATAAAATATTCTCAATTCAGTTGTTGTATGTAGCATTTTATATTATTTTAGTAAAAAATTACTCCCGAGGATTTTAAGGCATTTTAATTATATTTAATTTGCAATTTAATCTTGGATGTGCACTGTTTTACTTTTTAGCCACTATTTGATTTTTATTAAATTATAAAACATTTACAAAACCCAAAAAATTACCAAAAACATTTCAAAACATTAAAAAATAAAAAATATTTTTATTTTAATTTTCTGAGAATTTTTTAGCCTTAATTAAAAATACAAAAGATTGTTGTGTTCCTTATTCTTATTTGCTTGATTTTGTTCCCTTATTAAAAATTAGAAATTTGCAAAATTAAAAGCCACTAAAAATATGTCTTTTATTCCCGAGTTTTGACTACTTCGTAGGCTTACTCGTGCTCCTTGTTTTCGACCATGGTTGCCATATCAGGCAAAATAAATAGCGAAACCGCTTACATTTGTGCTTCATTGTTTGATTTGATTGAGTGGTTTTATTCTTCTTTATTGATCGAGCTTGGCGATTCGGGTCGCAATGACCCTTGATTATTTTTTACTTAAGCCGATTTGCCTGGCATGTCATCAGAATGGCACCGTTTTCGGGGAGCATTGGTTAGTAGTTATTTTCTCTTTTATTTTCTCTTTTCTTATTTTTTTGTCTCTATTTCATATAACTATTTTCTAACACATTTCTGCTTTTCATTTTGTACAAGTAACTACTCGAGGAAGCATCATCTTTCTATTGGAGTACCCGCACCTGAGGAGGAGGAGGAGGAGAGCAGGAGGAGACAATTATAGCAGATAGAATAGAGTACTTTATTTTTCAGCAGACAACTATTATTGTAACATTTGGACTTGGACTTACTTATGTGTACTTAGATTTATCAGGTCTATTTCGCCAAGCATCGGTGTGCTCGGGGGACCTCACCAAATTTTTCACAATTTTTGTTTTTGATCGCTTTTATTTTCTTTTGATTCACAAAGTTTTGGCCCCTAGCTTAGTATTTTTGGTGATCGTGATGTAATTAGCTAAGTCCCCACACTTAATTGCTCATTCTGTTCCTATAGAATGTAACTTGACCTAGCTAATAACAAATAAGAAAAAGTTAATTTGATTGTTAGAGAGACCACATGCCGCTAGAGGACATATACAACATGTACAAGATCCGTTGTGGTGGACACCGATCGACCTCCGAGACCGGACTCAGGCCTCTCTCTCTGATTAGTTAGCTATTTATTCTTCACGGTCATTAGAAATTGCTCGTCTGAGGCTGATTTCCTTGTGCATCATTTATTTAGTTTACTTTATGTCTTTTAATTCATGCACGGATCACCCTGCATGTAGAGTGTTGGAAACAGGTATGCATTTCTATCTCTGCATGCATCATAATATTTGAGCACACATTGGCTTTTTTGACTTCCTCTCTTATTTTATTGGACCCAAAATAATCAAAGAAATCAAAAAATTTGTTAAGCATTGTTTTTATCAGAAAAATACATAAAAGGTGAAACAAATAAAAACATGATTGCTAATGCAAATTGGACCCTAAAATATACCTCATATAAAAATCTTTATTTTGGGGAGAGTCACCCCTCATTAGTTGATTTATTTGTAGCGAGAGAGTGATCCACGCTAGGTAGAGCCATACTTGAACTACTTTTAGACTATTGGTTTTGTGGTTGGTTGTTCTCCAGTGAGGATTTTACCGGGAAGCCGGTAATCGGTCCGGGATTCCTTAGTAGATTGGGTAGATCAGGTAGCTGGTAAACTGTACACACCCATACTAGTTGGAAAAAACTAACTATGGGATTGGGCCAGTCTCATGGGAGCATTGGGTTCCCAATAGCTCGCTTAATCGCTCTAATAGATTGATCGATCACCTAAATAAAATTGACAAGATTAGTGACCGATCCTTCACGGCCATCAGCTCCAGTGTTAAGTAGGTGAATTGTGGGTTTGATTTATGATCTTATTTGCATTCAAGATCTCATCATCATAAATCCCTACATCTCGATGATGGGAAGGAGGTCCCTTAGGCTGCCTCTGATAGCACCGCTCTCGAGCACTCATGTCCATTCATCTAGGGCAGTTTCAGAGAGCCCCGACCAGCTCTCTGAACCTGAGTTCGCTACCACCCTGTTCCCCCTTGACCACCCTTCTTCTCCCAGTCATGAAGTTCCAGAGCAGAGGCTAGCATAGATTTATATACATTTAACAGCACCTGAGTTGGGGTCTTTTGCCTTTACAGAGACCAGAGAGATTTCCAGCAGTGAGGGATGCACCGATGAGCAGGCCAGGGTTAGACGTATGTACTTGATCAGGGCTTCATCAACAACACACTTATAGCCTCCATGGAGACCATGTAGAGATAGATCAGAGACCAGGGAGCATTCATAGTAGAGGAGCGATGAGAGCTTGCGGAGATGAGAGCCAGCAGAGAAGAGCCGCAGAGACCAGCTGGTGGAGAGATACCCATAGCTGGAGGAGGAGATGGATGTCCAGACGATCATCCAAAGCCAAGGCCACCACGTACGGTGAGGTAGTTGCACTACCTTGATGCAACTCTCTCTCACCGATGGATTCAATTCCTAGAGATCTTTGGTGATTTTGAGCTTCACCCCCAAACCATTCAGCTTTTGCCCATGTTCCATGGGCTTGCCATCGAGGTGTCGCACACATTCCCTTTCTCATTTGTTAACAGAGCAGCCTACTGGTTGAAACATTTGGGGAGGTACGTCACCACCTGGGAGCAGCCTCAGACCGAGTACTTGAACAAGTTCTATCCACTCGATCGGACCAACTCAGCTAGAGCTATGATCAATAATTTCACCATGATCCTGAATGGGCAGTTCCATGAGGCTTGGGATCGATTTAGAGAGCTCAATTACTGGTGGCCACATCATGAGATATCAAAGCCCAACATAGACCAGAGATTCCTTTGTGGGCTGACACCGGAGCTGTAGGGGCTTATTAATGCCTCATGTAGGGGGTCCTATTTCGCCAACGATGAGGATCAAGTCTGGGCCATCTACGAGGGGATGGCAGAAAACTATACGGTGATGTCCCAGACTCGGGTCTACACACAGGGTAGCCCCTCCCACAGGTTGTGTCCTATCAAAGGATAGCACCGATCGATGCAGGTCCGTCTATTTCGTCAGTAGTAGTAGCACAGGCAGAGTCATCCAAAACTGACATGGGGATTATTAGTGAGAAGTTGTATTGCATTGAAATTATAGAGAAGAAGCAGTGCCATGACCTCACTCAGGTTGATCAGTTGGCACAGATGCTTAGTGACCTAAAGAAGCAGATCATGTGTTTCCAGGAGGCACAGACGGCTCCACAACCCCGTCTCAGGTCATGGCCTAATCCCAATAGTAGCTCCACCCATCCTTCTGCCTACCACCAAGTCCACCATATTTAGGCAGAACCGGTTCAACCGTAGTAGCACTATTCTCAACCACCACCCTCTCAGGACACTCAAATGGTGGTGTATCAGTCGGATCAACCCCTGGCAATTCTCCCCCCTTCCCCTTTTGAGCAGGAACCGTAGATGGAAGTCAACGAGATTTGGTATGACCTGCATTAGCAGCAGCCCTGAATCCATCGTAATCATCTCGAATCATATAGTCGACCTGAGGCACCTCGTCCAACAGCAGCCTCCAGCTCAGGGCAGCTAGAGCAGCCAAAGCAGCCAGGGTAGTAGTAGCCCCATTACTCCCAGCCATCCCAGTCTTACCAGTAGGTTCCTCGTCCCTACTATCATGGACAAAAGTGGTGGTAGCAGAAGAAACCTCAGCAATATTCTCAACCTCCCCCTCACCAGTATCAGTAGAGTCAGCCTCATTTCCAGCGAGGCAACCGTCTAGTTCTCATGGACCAGTGTATGAGAACCCATCCCTTGATGATCTCTCCTACCTACTTTTAGATCAGCAGGCATCCTTCCGGCAAGAGATGGACGAGTTCCAGCAGGAGATGAGAGAAATATTTAAAGGCAAGGTTGTCATACCAGCTCAGCTCGAACCAAACCCAAAAAACCTCTAGAGGAAGTTTGAGCAGCTATAGTTCACAGAGACTGCCACTCTTAGTGATTCCTTGGGTTATATTCCATCCTACATATTTTATGTTGATATTGTGACACTTTGGAGCAATAGGATGCCAACCGACAGCGAATCATCTGAGTGATGATCACATGGAGATAAGGAGCGCCAGACGAGGAGGATAGTGGTGCTGATGTCGCTTGTGATGATGATGACAATGGCGTTGAATCCACCAAGGATGTATATCCAGCCGATGGTACTAATGCAGCAGTGGTACTGATGCCACACTTCTTCTAGTTGCTGAGATATAGAGTGGTGTTGATGTTGCGCAGACAGATGCCATGGGTGTCACGAATGCCACCATTCTACTTCAGTTGTGTTGTCACCTTTTGTATCACAAGACAATGTTAGAAAAAAACAAAAAAATGGAAAAATAGAAAAAACCACAAATGTGAATAAAGGAAAGGTTTATGTATCTTCTTCGAGTCCATATGTGTTGCATAATGATATTGGTATGGATTCTATTCTATCACAGACTCAGGAGCCTACTCCTAGCCCTCTATCTGAGGAGGGCCCGAACATCCCCTTCCTTCAAGCACTCCGTTTAGCGAAGGGGAATAAAACAGAAAATCCCAAAAAGAGATACCAGTTAGAGTTAAGCAAGAAGATGATTGACAGAGGCATTCGAGCACAACCCTCTCTTACATAAGAATTTGAGAGAGAAGCCCAAAGGAACCACAATGCAGAGATCCATGTGCTCACTCGTGCCACCTACTTCGCCATCCAGAACTGATTGGCAGCCAAGAGGCCGATGCAGGAGCTCCATATATCAGATGTGACGTTCATGAGAAGTGGTTCAATCAAATTCTATTTGACAATGGTTATTCCATCAACCATATTCCAGCAAGCCTACTTGACCGATTAGAGTTTGTCCCTCTTCGACAGAGCTGGACAATCCTTCTGTTTGCTGATAGATTTGTCAAGAGGCCGAAGGGATTGTTGAAGGACGTGGCCATCACAATTCAAGGCCTGAAATTTCCCATGGACTTTGTTGTATTGGACATGGAGATCCCTAAATCTATGACACATGCCCCCATCATACTACGATGACCATTCTTGGACATAGCTAAATCGATGTCCGATCATGATAGTGGGATGGTATACTTTTGCGTCGAGGGAGAGAATGCACAAATAGAGACGATCGAGGAGACCAGAGCTAGAGATTCAACATGCTCTGAGCAATCCAGTGATACAGAGCAGATGACAGACGTAGAGCGAGACGTTCACCAGGAGTGTGACTTTGTGATTACATACGATGAAGCAGTTTGTTCCAATCTGGTATCACGAGCCCTTGTCACGCCTACAGATGCAGAGGATTTTCAAATTATGGTAGATGAGAGTTCAGATAGCACACTCTTGGCAGAGGACACATTTGAGGCTGACAATCATGGGAAGGTTAGCAAGGCAGAGTTTTTTTCATGTTCTTGTGATTCAGATCCTTTAGATTCATACATTGATTGGGATGAGTTTGATGACTATTTGCCATGTTTGTTTCCCACAGAGCCGACAGCTAGGGTAGAGATAGAGCCAGTGTAGATTACAGAGATACCAGCATGGTCGTCTTCACCAGATTTGCATGCACAGTGAGAGTTCTCCCATGCAGATCTAGTTGCCTTCACTCAGACTTTTCAGAAGCCTTATCTTCCAGCCTCCAGTTGTCCAGAGCGGAAGACCTTGCCGTAATCATTGAAGTACAGATTCCTTGTGGGTGAGCCAGAGATGTACCCAGTCATTATCTAAGCATATTTGAATGGAGAGCAAGAATCTCGTTTGATGGAGGTTCTTGAATGAAACAACAAGGAGATTGGATGGAGCATAGCTTATCTCCAGGGGATAAGTAAGGCCTTGTGCTTCCACCATATTTATCTCGAAGAGGATGCTAAGCCATCGTGTGAGTTCCAGTGATGGCTGAACCTGAACCTTCGAGATGTGGTTATGAAAGAGATATCAAAATGGTGGAGAGTCAATTTTATCTACCCCATCTCCGACTCCAAGTCGGTTAGTCCATTACATGTGGTTCCCAAGATGATGGGTAACACTACAGTTGTGAGTGAGTCTAGAGAGGAGATCGCTACCCACGTACCCACTTCTTGGAGGGTCTATGTGGACTACAGATGATTGAATCAGGCCACCAGGAAGGATTATTTCCCGCTGCCATTTATTGATCAGATTATTGAGAGGATAGCTAGGAAGAGTCAGTACTACTTTCTTGATGGGTACTCCGGCTATAATCAGGTGTCCATAGCGCTCGAAGACCAGGAGAAAATGGCTTTCACCTATTCATTTGAGACATATGCTTTCAGATGGATGCCTTTCGGTCTATATAATGCCTTGGCTATGTTCCCGAGGTGCATGTTGTCCATCTTTTCGAACTTGGTGGGTGATTTCTTAGAGGTCTTCATGGATGATTTCTCGATCTACGGAGATGGGTTTGATGCTTTTCTTGACTACCTAGACCACGTACTTCAGCGTAGTATCCAGGTCCATCTTGTACTTTCTTGGGAGAAGACTCACTTTATGGTGACTCAAGGGATGGTGCTTGGCCATATCATCTCCAATATGGGCATGGAGGTTGATCCGGCCAAGGTGGACATCATCAAGAAACTCAATCCACCATCCAACTTGCGATAATTGTAGTCTTTTCTGGGGCACGTCCGTTTCTACCAACGATTCATTCAAGATTTCAATCGTATTGCCCGACCTCTCACAGATCTGCTTACGAAAGACACCAAATTCATTGTAGATGATAAGTGTCTAGCATCGTTTGAGTTTCACAAAGGATTAGTTGATGAGGCTCCTATTCTTCAGCCACCCGATTGGTCTCTCCCCTTTGAGATCATGACGGATGCTTCTAATTTTACCATAGGGGTTGTGCTAGGACAGAGGATGGATGGATTGCCTTATACCATGCACTACAGTAGCCGTACTTTGGATGCCGCCCAGCAGAATTATACTGTCACAGAGATGGAGATGCTAGCTATAGTCTTTGCCTTAGATAAGTTCATATCTTATATTCTTAGATCCAAAGTGATATTTTTTACAGATCAGACTGCCATCCAGTACCTTATGGCAAAGAAGGATGCAGAAGCTAGATTGTCCAGATGGATCCTTCTTCTCTAGAAGTTTGATATTGAGATTAAGGATAAGCCTGGAGTCAAGAATGTGGTGGCAGGTCATCTCCCCCAATTAAAGAACTTTGAGGAATCAGCGTAGATGGCACCTATTACAGAGACCTTCCCAGTTGAGGTGATCCTTGCTATCTCCTCGAACCCATGGTATGTTGATATTGTGAACTATCTTGTTGACAAGAAAGTTCCACATGGTTAGCCCAGGCAGTGACTTGCGACTTTCCTAGTGAAGGCCAAGTCGTACCATTTGGAAGATCTCATCCTTTATCATGAAGGAGGGGATAGTATCTCGCATCAGTGCATTCCTCGGGAGGAACACCATAGCATCCTCACATACTGACACATGCTTGAGGCAGGATGACATCATTTTGGGAGGAGGAAAACACAGAAAGTGCTCCAATCCAGCCTATGGTGGCCTACCCTCTTCAAGGATTCTGATGAATTCATGAAGAGGTGTACTGATTGTCAGAGGATGGGCACATGTGGATAGCATGATATGATGCTGATGCAACCCATTCAATCTGTGAGGATTTTGACGCATGGGGCATCAATTTCATGGGTCCATTCCATAAGAGTCAGGTATTCAAGTACATTCTGCTTGCTGTGGATTACGTGAGTCGTTGGATTGAGGCCATCCCTACCCGAACTGTAGATGCTAAGACCATTTGCAGATTTTTGAGGAAGAATATCATTTCGTTCTTCAGGGTTCCTAGAGTATTTATATCATACGGTGGGACTCACTTTATCAATGACAAGGTAAAGGCCCTTACTAACGAGTTCGGCATAGACCATCGACTTTCCACTCCTTATAATCCTCAGACCAATGGTCTTGCTGAAGTATCAAACAAGGAGATCAAGACTATATTGCAGAAGGTCATCTGCCCAGAATGAAAGGATTGGTCACAGCTTTTGGACTCGATCTCGTAGGCATATCGGACTTCCTTGTAGACACCTTTGGGTACATCTCCCTTTTGTCTTGTTTATGGCAAGCCATGTCATTTACCTATGGAGATCAAGCACAAGTCACTATGGGCAGTCACTGAGTTATTATTTGATACAGGAAGTATAGGAGATCAGAGGAAAGCAGAGTTGGCAGCCTTGAAGGATCATAGAGACACAACCTTTTCAAGTGGCCTATAATACAAGGAGAGAGTGAAGATATGGCATGATTCGCAAATCATCCATAAACAGTTCGAGCTAAACCTGAGAGCATGGTTGTTTGATGTTAGGTTGAGAGTATCTCCATGGAAGTTTCAGAGCAAATGGAGGGTACCATACTTGGTACGAAAGGTGCGCAACAATGAAAGCATTGACATTTCCGAGATGTCATCTGAATCCACCTTTCGAGGTGACGGCCAGTGACTGAAGCCATATCTAGATCATGATCCATTGATCATTTACATTTCCCCCTATTCATTTTGCATGAGATGTGGTCTTTGACTTACATCATTTGCATCGCATGCCTGATTATCTCATTTCCTTCGTGGT
This sequence comes from Ottelia alismoides, assembly GCA_037367405.1. NCBI lineage: Eukaryota > Viridiplantae > Streptophyta > Magnoliopsida > Alismatales > Hydrocharitaceae > Ottelia > Ottelia alismoides. Next base: position 3,936 of record JAZKJV010010158.1, on the reverse strand, counting down.
TGTATAGATCTAGTTGTCCATATCGCACATTCTTTGGTCTAACACCCCATCTTCATCTTCTGATTATGTTGTACATGGGGTGAACTTTATCCTAAGTATAGGAGGGCATCAGACTTGTGATTATTTGTTTGATTCTTTTTACCTTTGTTTTGTTGCCTATACTTAAGTATATATTACCCTAAGTATAGGGGAGGTATACACTATACATTCTAACCTTCGGTTTTTCCCTTGTGTACAGACTTCTATTCTTAGGATTACTTGATCCTAAGTATTAGGGGATCACTGACTTCTATTCATCTTATTCTTTCATTCGTCGTTGTAGTATACCCTTTCTTTTCACTTCCAAATACTCAGCACAAGTTATGTCTTACTTCCATCACTCTTTAATCACTCTGAGGACATCGTTCGAGCTAAGTATAGGGGGGTGTCGTATATATTGTATATATACTTTAGACATAACTTGTACTTTGTGTGAGTGTGTTACAAGAAAAATGTCGGGCATAGATTAGGGATCCGAGCCTTATATTCGACAAGAACAGGGCACCCAGGGGGACCAGTTGACTGGAGTCAACAATACGAGGTGGCCCAATCAGAAGGGGCGGAGAATTGGACAAAACACACTACAAGACAAAATAGATGAGAAAAATAAAGATATTTTTAGATGGAAGAATGAATAATATGAAAAATGGTTATGATTTTTAAAGAATTTTTCTATGATTTTTAATTATTTTTATGAAAAATAAATTAGGCTACATACAATATATAGTGTTATATACATGTATAATATACCTATGTATTATCTATAATCATTTTTATTTTATTAATTTTAAACAAATACCCCCAATTTTATATTTTAGTTATTCTCAACATAATTTTAGTAGTACAAGATAATTTTTATTTTATTTTAATGAGTTATTTACAAGTATAAAATAAATGGTGAATGTGATATATATATATATACATGTGTATTTATACAAGTAAAGAGGATTTTATTTTTATTTAATTTTTCTGATTTTTATTTTATTTTTATTTTATTCTGAGAAATATATACAAGGAGGTAAAAAATAAAAATTTAGTTTTATTTTGTCAAAAATAATTATTTAAATACATAAGTAGAATGTACAACACAAAGTAGACCCTATCTCTCTCGACTTGTTTTATTTGGCGATTAGATCAAGGCTTGACCTTCTCTTGGGGTTCAGGTTACTCTGTATCTATTCTAATTACCTCCTTCATTTTTCTTTTCTTTTATTCTTTTATTTTTGCACATATACATCTAAATATGCACTCTTAACAAAATGCATGATGAATGCTATGTTATTGTGTTTACACAAATTTACATGATGTTTTTCCAAGATAAATAGCTAAAATAAAAGAATAAACCAGTAAGAATCCGAGATTCATCATTAAGACCTTAATCCACCTAACTTTCTGAGGAACCTTATAGGATTTGGGGTTAAGACTTTTCAGGTCCATTAGTTACTTAATTCTTTGAGTCCGCTAGGCTATGTTCACATGTCATCTCGATGAGCCTACGTAGAACACTTAACAACGCACACATGACTCTTACAGACAATGGCTTTACTTGGACTAGCACCTTACACATAGCTCCACACGGATGAGGTGATGAGGAGACGAAATTCTTTGGCTTGAAGTAGCATACAAGGGTAGTACTTCTAAGTGGAACCTCTCGTCTTCCTTTAGGTAGAGATGTGTATCTCAATTTTATCTAGTAGCATTGAGGTTTAAAGATAGGAGTTGTGGGTTGCAATAATGCTTCAAAAGAGGCATAGTCTACTGACTCAGGAACAAAAAGTCCTTATGTATATGATGCACCATGTAGATATGTTGTACATATGCACATTCAAAAAAATGTGCAAAATCAAGAAAAACTCCAGAAAGGTGGACATGCCTGATTGAAAATAAAATGCCTGTCCGAGTGTACAAATAAGGCAAAGCTTATGTATTCACTTTCTTATCTCTTGAAGCTTGCAACGGGAGACTTAGCTACACTGGTTAGGCTCCTAGGGATACGTGACTACACTGGGCACGGTCCATTCTCTTCTTCCCCTCTCTTCTTGAGCCCGTTGCACTTGAACTTAGAAGGAAATACCTCGCTCCTCGAGGAAAGAGCTACTAGACTGAGAATTAGAGTTACATTGTTGAGGGAGGTTGTCTCTTTGTCATTTCTGAGGTTGGGAGCTACATACCACTTACACAGTACAAGGAAAGTGTTGGATATGCGAGCCCACGACGAGCCATTATGCAATAAATGTTATTGCACGTATCATTCCCTGATCTGAAATGAAGAATAAATAATTTGCATAATAGGTCCCTCTGTACAATTAGGGTTATGTACCATGGCCATCATAATGATCATACAGCTCTTGATTCATTAAATGAATCATAGAGGTTGGTGCTTGGATGAATATCTAATGGGTTAGATAGAGGACTCATCAAGCACTGTCAAATGATTATTAAGAGATGATCTCCGGCCTGAGTAGGAGATGGCAATCTTTTCTCACATAGGCTGATATCTGACCGACCTCTTGATGCAGGTCCTCTGCATGGGAATAATGATTCGGAGGTGTCAGATTAGTTAAGTCAATGGGTTGACTTAGCGAGATCGAGATAACCTAAGTCCTATGTTGAATGCTGTCACAGCATAGGCACACATCCTCTGACCGGAGACCGATGTGTTACTATATGTCTGAGTATGTACATTTGGCAGACCAGTAGGTTGATGACCTAACCAAGGTCTATACACCGGCGAGCTGGTGTGCATATAAGGGCATATGAGTAATACGATCTCTCAAAGGGATCATACAGGCTCACTTATGAACCGGAAGACATGAGCTCACTCATGAGGTATTGGGACCGATCAAATTCCATGCATGGTCGTCGTGCTTTGGAAGCATGACAAGAATTTGAAGGTATGATATATGCTTTGGGAAAGCATATGATCGATACCAAATCCCAATTACCAAGATTGAGAAACTTGGTGATCAAACCCTGAAGAAGACAACATAAAATAGATCTTCATCTTCAGGTTGATCATTGGTCTTCCAGTATGCAAGATGTGCAGGTATTGGGAATACCTGAGGGTGATGTGATCATAAACGATTGTATAACCATGACGCTTCCAGTCCGAGGGAGTGATGAAATAGGTCTGGATTTCAGTGACTCCTCTCAGTAGAGAAGTAACTTGATCTTAGTCCAAATGTTGGACATTGATCTGAATGTGATTCAGATGCAATGAGAAGATTAAGTATACGGACTTGATTTAATCAAGCATCTGTGGGAGGTCCGTTAGATCTGGATTTGAGATGAGATCTCAACATCCAAGTCACTATACGTGGAACAATACAATCGCCCTGTCCTTATCTCCAAGTATCTACGGAGAAGGCACATTATTCTTGAAGGAGTTCAAGAATAATTCCTATGATGAATTTAGTATCCAAGCAAGAAGGTTTTGATGATTAAATGAGATTTAATTATCAAAGTATAATATGAATAAGATTCATATTATGAGAATGTGTCCAAGATAATTAAATGAGATTTAATTACCAAGTACAATATGAATAAGATTCATATTGAGAGAATGATTGTCCAAGATAATTAAATGGGATTTAATTATCAAGGATAAGCAGATCGTGGATAGTGATATCCAGAATATCTGCGTATATTATAAATGATATTTATAATATATCAGAGAGAGAGAAATATTGTAAATAACATTTGTTAATTATTAATGTGGATTGGATCCACATTAGTTAATTAATTGGAAATGTAATTTACAAATTAGTTTGGGATGTGAATATGATTCACATATTTTTCAATGGCATGATTGAAATATTCACAAATTAATTTGGAATTAATTTGGTGGATATTATTGCAATAATAATTATTGCAAATAATTAAGAAATAATAATATAA